>SEYY01002874.1:10000-12500 GCA_009176605.1 Armadillidium nasatum | reverse complement strand
ATATATATATATATATATATATATATATATATATATATATATATATATATATATATATATATATATATATATATATATATATATATATATATATATATATATATATATATATATATATATATATATATATATATATATATATATATATATATATATATATATATATATATATATATATATATATATATATATATATATATATATATAATATATATATATATATATATATATATTTATATATATATATATATATATATATATATATATATATATATATAATATATATATATATAATATATATATATATATATATATATATATATATATATATATATATATATATATTATATATATATATATATATATATATATATATATATATATATATATTATATATATAATATATATATATATATATATATATATATATATATATATATATATATATATATATATATATATATATATATATATATATATATATATATATATATATATATATATATATATATATATATATATATAATATATATATATATATATATATATATATATATATATATAATATATATATATATATATATATGTAAAAGAAGTATCAGCATTACATATATTTTTCTGTAATCGTATTACAAAATTAATTAAATAAGTAAATATGTGGGCTGACGTCGCCAGACATTTTAAAATTTTATGCAATTATGTACAATTTGCAACTAATATGTGAGGTTTAAGATATTGCTATTTTAGTTATTGTTATTATAAATTATTATTTTTTATTTATAATAAAATTATACGAATAATTATAATAATGATAGTAAAAATATAATGATAATAATAGTCATTATTATTATTATTATTATTATTATTATTATTATTATTATTATTATATTATTATTATCATTATTATTATTATTATTATTATTATTATTATTATTATTATTATTATTATTATTACTATTATTAGAAGTAGTATTATTGATAAATTTCTTGGATTATTAATATATTTATTATTATTATTTTTATTATTATTATTATTATTATTATTATTATTATTATTATTATTATTATCATTATTATTTATTATTATTATCATTATTATTATTATTATTATTATTATTATTATTATTATTATTATTATTATTATTATTATTATTATTATTATTCCCTGGTTCATCTAACTTTATACATAAAAACCAAAGCAGGACGAACATGAAAGCAAAACAAATTTCTAAAAAATGAAATAGAAAAAAAAATTTAAAGGAAAAACATTAAGAAAGAAAACCATAAAAAACATAAAAAGTTCAAAATGAAAACATGAACAAAAAAAAATGTTTCCAGAGTTCTTATCTACATATTTTTATACACGTTTTCTAGAATTCTTAAAAAGCTCTTATGGAACTATATTACATTATGAAATCGTAAGTTTTTTGTCTCTTATCCTTTGTAAAAGGCAAAGAGAGAGAGAGAGGGAGGGAGAGGGAGAGAGTGCGAGAGAGAGGAGAGAAAGAGAGGGAGAGAGATGAGGAAATCGTCTTTGTTTCTGCCTTTGCAAATGAATAAATCGAAAACAAACATAGAGAGAGAGAGATGTTGCAATAAAATGGCTCATTAAAAACGAACCTATGTAGCAATGCCAACAAAAACGTATAATAAAACAACAATAAAAACAACAAACAGAACAACAACAGAAAGAAATAGCAACGATGAAAACAAAAGCAGCAGTTTCAATAACCATCAACATCAACAATCAAAACAATAAAAACATCAACAACAACAACAACAACAGTAACAACAACAATAACAACAACAACAGCAACAGCAACAACTACAACAACAACAGCAACAGCAACAACTACAAAAACATCAGAAACAACAACAACAACATCAGAAACAACAGTAACAACAACAACAACAACAAAAAAACAACAACAACAACAACAACAACAACAACAACAACAACAACAACAACAACAACAACAATAACGACGGCGACGACGAGCAAATAAACCAAAATTTGAAAAATTATATTTTCTTCATATTAATTATCTTTAAAAAAATAAATAAATAAAAAATTAAAGACTTTAAATGAAAAGCAAATTAAACCAAACAATCAAAAACTAGAAAATCAAAATCCAAAACGCTGTTAAAATTTGAAATAAAGTCATTTATAAAAAAATAAAATATTTAAATTAAATTAATTATAAATAAGGGAATTAATTTTAATTAAAGCTATACATTTCAAAATAAGTAAATAAATAAATAAATAATAAATAAATAGGAAAATGACATCAACCTTCATTTCTTATGAAAAGGATATACAAAATTATAAAAATATTTTAAAAAAAAAAATTTTTTAAATTATTAAAGTTAAAAATATAATATTATTTTCTTTAATAACTTTCAATATTTTATTTATTTTTACATTATTTTTTTTAATAAATATTTTTGAAAAATAAATATTAAAAGATATATTAAAATTAGGAACCTTAAAAATTTAATA
>SEYY01002874.1:5000-7500 GCA_009176605.1 Armadillidium nasatum | reverse complement strand
TACATATATATATATAAAATATATATAATTATATAAAATATCTATTATATATATATATATATATAATATATATATATATATATAAATATATATATATATATATATATATATATATATATATATATATATATATATATATATATATATATATATATATATATATATATATAAAGGGGTGAGAAAGAGGGGAAAGGTGAAATAAACAGATAGAAAGGTAGATATAGAGATAGATAAATAGAGGGATAGATAGATAGATTGATGGATAGATAAGATAGATAAATGTAATAAAATATAATATTAAAAAAAGGTAAATTAAAAAATAGATAGATAGATAAAAATTGTAAAAAATCATTATAAGACATAGATAGATAGATAGATAGATAGATACATACATAGATAGGTATATAGATAGATAAATAGATAGATTGATAATTATATAGATAAAAATAAAACATCATATTAAAAAAGATAAATTAAAAAATAGATTGACAAAAATAGTAAAATATCATAATAAAAAATGTATATATTTACAAAAATAGATAGATAGATAGGTAGATAGATAGATGAAAAGAAAGATAGATAAATAAGGAGAGCAAATGAATGTAGGAATTGTACATTACGAGTTCAATTTCTCGTTTTACTTTTACAAGACCTTTCGTTCTCCATAAACGGAAATCTCGTCACCCATAAAACAAAGACAGACGTCCAGAATCTTCCTTCCGCTTAAGAAGCAAAAAGAAGATGAAGAAAGAGAAAAAGAAGCAAATGAAGAAAGAAAAGGAGAAGAAGAAGAAAAAAAAGAAACAAAACTCGATCGATCCGAGGAAAAGTCTCTTGATTTGAACATACTTTAATTAAAAGCTATAAAAAAAAATAAATAAATTCCGTAAAACCAATAAGCCCTTTTTTAAAAGAAAAGAAAAATTTCCGTAGACTCTTTTCGCCATTCGATTAATCTATCTCGCTCTTCAATAGCCGTTGGGAGGGGGTGGGGGGGGGGGGTGGGGGGGGAGGGGGAAAGGTCCACTTTTATTTACAATTTATTTGTTGAGAAGTGAGTAGACATTGAAAACGTTTTAGAGTTACTATTTATTCCTGTGTCTTCCAATCGGAAGTCTTATTTCGGTACTTAAACTCTTACGTGCCGTATTTATATATACATATATAATATATATATATATATATATATTATATATATATATATATATATATATATATATATATATATATATATATATATATATATATATATATATATATATATATATATATATATATATATATATATATATATATATATATATATATATATATATATATATATATATATATATATATATATATATATATATATATATATATATATATATATATATATATATATATATATATATATATATATATATATATATATATATATATAACCTTCTTAAAACGTATTCCTTTGTTCAATATTTTTCTTAAACTTTTCCAAATAAAATAATAAAGTAGACTTTTGAAAAAGCTAAACAAACCAAGAAATTCTTTCTCAAATAAAGGACGATGAATGCGCTGAAATAAACAATTTTCAACTCTTAAATTATTTACAATTGTTACTTTATTTTGTTCAAAACAAAAGATATAAAGTATTATTCCTTTTTAAGCTTATAAAAATAGGAACAAAGAAAGCAAAATCAAGTTATTTAAAAAAATGTTTGCTGTTATCAAACAGACAATGAGGTATTTGATATTTTGTCAGGTTTCAATCATATTAATATATATATATATATATATATATATATATATATATATATATATATATATATTATATATATATATATATATATATATATATATATATATTATATATATATATATATATATATATAATATATTACTTCTTTCCTCTCTCTCTCTCTCTTATTC
Source organism: Armadillidium nasatum (assembly GCA_009176605.1). NCBI lineage: Eukaryota > Metazoa > Arthropoda > Malacostraca > Isopoda > Armadillidiidae > Armadillidium > Armadillidium nasatum. The sequence continues at coordinate 5,595 of SEYY01002874.1, read as the reverse complement.
TTTTAGATTCTCATTTATTTTTATCACCCTTTTCGTTTTCACTTTCTCTCTCTCTTCCTTATTATATTATATATTATATATATATATATATATATATATATATATATATATATATATATATATATATATATATAATATATATATATATATATATATATATACAGAATCTAAAGTTTATGTAAATATATAGATATTTGATAAAGTGATCAAGCAAGTTTATTGACTAAAATCCTTGTATGATTTATAGATAATGTTTTAATTGGACAAAAACCCTAATATCACACCATTATTTTGAACTTTTCACATTAAGGACAACATCTGATCACGTTTCTCGTACGTTTCTCGAGTTGAGAAGATTTAACGTTTCCATAAATCTTTCATCCTTCCACCTCTCACAAAACTTGACTTCTTTGAAATGTGCAACTTGAGTTGTTGTTTATCACTTGCAATTAATAAAATGAAAATGTAGTAAAAAATAAAATAAAAAATAAAAAAATAAAAAAAATTTTTGATCTGAAAGTTAAAATGAATGGAATTGGTGAATTGGATTAGAAATAATCATTGGAGTTAATTATTTTACTGTTACATTTGTAAA
>SEYY01002873.1:35000-53885 GCA_009176605.1 Armadillidium nasatum | reverse complement strand
TAAAGGAGAGCTGCGTGAGTTGGAACCACCCCAGATGTGTGAGGCTACTCCATGCAGGGGAGAACAATACCACCTATAAAGAGAAAGCAACTGGAATGGGGCAAAAAAAATCACAAAGGCGCAACAGAACACCCAACCTCTTAAAAGCTTATTTAGAAAGAGAAGTAGATCCTTCCAAGAAAGATCACGAGAGAAAGAAACACCGAGAATATTAAGGAAAGATGAAAGCTTGAGTTGTGTGTTGTCGAAGATGCTATAATGTGTGGAAGTTAGTGTCGAGTAAAGATATTTAGGAACTGAGCTTTTGAGGCATTGAAAACAACTGTTTTCTCTGTCTCAATTTGAAATACGAGAAAGATCAGAGGTCAGTTGCTCCAAGGCCACCATTCTAGCTGGAAGGGGCGCCTTTCAAACTGAAAGGAATAATGAAGGGTGGAGTCATCAGCATAGGAGTGGGTAGGTAATGAATTAATAGACAGAATATCGTTAATGAAAAGTGGAAACAGGACAGAATACCGAAGAACACCACTATTAATAGATTTAAAGGATGAACGGTGGCCGTCAACAACAGCAGCTATAGAATGACCGGAAAGAAAATCAGAGAGGATAGATTCCGAAAGAGGGAAGTTTAGAAATCAAAGCTTTGTACCAGTCGCTCTCGAATGTTTTAGAAATACCAAGCGCGACAATAAAAGATGCACCAAAATGCCATAGAGCTATCAGAGATAAGATTTGAAGAATTGAGATGTTTCCAAATCTACCTGATAGAGATAGATTCGAAATCTTAGATAAAACGGAGGTCAAAGAAATGAGATGCTAGTTGGAGTGTTGAGAGGGGTCCCTCTTCTTCGGCACAGGCTGAATGAACGCACGTTTCCAGCATGAAGGGAAGTATAAAGTAAAAAGACAGAGGCGAATAGTTTACCAAGGCAGGGTGCAAGCTCAGAAACACAAGTTTGAGAACCACAGGAGGGATACCATCAGAACCGCACCTCTTCTTGGTGTTAAGCTCTGAGAGAGCAGAAATGACATCTTAAGTAGAAATTACAATTGTAGGCATAAATGAGTTAGAAGGAGTTGAAGGAGGAGGAATAGCTCTGGAATCGTCTAAGGATGAATTAGAGGTAAATGTTTGAGAGAAGAGTTCAGTTTTAGATGAAGGCAAACGGCAGTTGTGCCGTTGGAAGATACTAGAGGAAGGGATGAGGTAGAAGCAAAGTTAGAGATAACATTGTTTGCAAAATGCCAGAAAGAACGTGAAGAAGAGGAACCAGAAAGATTATTGCGTTTTCTTCGAAGAAAAGAGTTTTAGAGTTACGAAAGATAGATTTTGCATGATTCTGGAATGAAATATAAGTTGCGTGAGTTTCTGGATTTTGAAGGCAACAACCCTGCGGCGGGTTGTGCGAGAACAAGAAGAGTTAAACCATGGTTTGTTAGGTTTAGTAAGGTTTCGTAGAAGAGAAAGAAAATGAATGTACGCCTCCATCCCAGAGAGAATCATCTCGGCAAGGTTTTCTGCACACTCCGAAGGACCCTTCCCACGGAAGCAATAATCATTCCACGGTAAATCTTAGAAGTACGACGGCAAGTCCGACCAGCTTACGGCACCGAAATATCAGAAAAGATCCCTTTCAATAGAAAGGGGTCTTTTCTGAGGAAGACTTGAAGAGATAGAAGAGGATACAAAGATAAGAAGGTGATCGGAGGAACCCAGAGGAGGAAAGTAGGAAGCTGCACCAACTGCTCAAAGTTGTTTTGGATAGCAAAATGCAAGGCACGTTCACCAGCTGTATCATGAGAACTAGAAGAAAACCGTTGGCGGTGGTGAACATTGAAATCACCTAATATGATAATTTCAGAGAAAGGAGAAGAATAGAGAATATGCTCTATTTTGGAGTTTAAATAATCGAAGAATTTAGGATAGTCAGTAGAATTAGGAAATATATAAACAGAATGAATGAATTTAGTTGTAGAGTGGCAAGAGAGCCTGAGCCATGAGGTGGAAAATTTGGAAGACTCTTAAATTAGAGACACGAGAACAAACGACATCGTTGCGTACAATTGCACAACAACCGCTTTTGGTTGAAAATGAAAGATAGGGACAGTAGGGGAAAACAGAATAGGGTTTGCTATTAGAACGCTCAAACATCTGGGTTTCATTCAAGAACCGGAGGTGAGGTCTAGAAGAAGAGAGATGTTCAACAAAGTGGCAATTGGAATGTAGACCGCGAATATTGCAGAAAATAATGAAAAAAATAGACCGTACATCAAGAGAAGTCGGCTGCAGAGTCTTGGTAACACCAACCCCATCACCGTAGGCTACAAACTCACAAGTGGTGACGGGGGAAGAGGTGGATGAGGGGTTATTTTTGGAAGCCGCCCACCGGGGCTTCTTAGAAGCTACTGTTGTGGACGCCATTATTAATTTTTTATTTTTTAAAAAAAAGGGTGTGTGTCTATAATAGTGTTTTGTGTGTGTGAAGGAGAGCCTCCTCCGTGTAGAAGAAGGTGGAAATGAGAGCGAAAGGGAGCGAACCATTTGGCACCGGGATGAGATGGGAAGTACTCTTAACATCCCATATACCCAATGGGGGTAATCTCATAGCCTCGGAAGCACTACTGTCTTCCCCCGTTTATATATATATATATATATATATATATATTATATATATATATATATATATATATATATATATATATATATATATATATATATATATATATATATATATATATATATATATATATTAGAATCACTCACGGGCAGACCCCTTTTCAAGGAGGGGGTGTAATTAAAGAATTAAAAAAAAAAAAACCCACCCAATCCCGAACCTAACGTAGATCCCTCAAGTAGGGGCAGACAGACCATTTAGATAGAGATGTTTTTTAAATACAGTAGGAATAACAATAGAGAGTTCCACAGAACAGAGGTGGCTGGAAAGAGGAGATACCACAACGTCAAGCCTTGAGTTTGCAATGCTCACACAAAGTTCAAGTGCAAGCTAGGTACGCCTTGTGCTGCCAGGGCGACGCAATGATGGTGGAATACGAGAGGTCAACTCCCTTGAGTACCAGCCGTTGTAGCACCTATAGAAGAGGGAGAGAGAGTGCGCCAACGTACCCTCGCAGAGAAAGAGGGTTAAGGGAGTTTGAAAGTACGGGACAGTTTTTTAGTCTTCTAACCTTAGACTCAACCTTATCCAAAACAAGAGTGGAACTGGATCCACCCCAAATGTGAGAACAGTAAGTACTTCATGCAAGGATGGATAAGACCCTTATATAATTGGAGAAACTGTTTAGAAGAAAAAATTCCACAATTTGAACAGAACTTAAAGCTTTTTAGAGGCCACCTTAGCAACCTTTGTGATATGATGTTTCCAAGATAATTTGTTGTTTATGTTCAGACCAAGAATATTTGTGTTGTTTACAGGTGAGACGGGAGAGTCGTCTAAGGAAATAGGGGGGGAGGTATTTTTGAGAGAGAGATGTGAATTTGAGTTTTTAAAGAGTTAAATTTCACAAGATTGCGTTTTTTTTTTTTTTTTTTTTTTTTTTTTTTTTTTTTTTTTTTTTTACAGAACACCGCCACTCACGGGCATAGCCCTTTTCAAGGAGGGGGCACACACAACATAAAATAAAAAACATTCAAACACAGACCTAACGCACATCTTTCAGGTGGGCACAGACGGAAGCCTTGAAGAGAGGAAGATTAAATACAGGAGGAAAAACAGATGATGGTAGAGAGTTCCACAGAACAGAGGTGGCTGGAAAGAGGGAGGCACCACAACGGGCCAGCCTGGGGTTTCCTACATCCACACAAAACTGGTGCGAAAGCAGGGCACCCCTTGTGCAACGAGGACGACGCAACGGTGGAGGAATGCAAGAGACCAATTCCTTCGAGCACCTGCCATTGTAGTACCTATAGAAAAGGGATAGTGCGCCAACGTCACGTCGCAGAGATAGTGGGTCAAGAGAGTTAGAAAGTAGGGGACAGTTTATTAATCTCTTAGCTTTAGACTCAACCCTATCCAGAAGAGAGGAGGAGCCGGAGCCCCCCAAATGTGAGAACAGTACTCCATACAAGGGCGAATAAGACCCTTATATATATTGGAGTAACTGCTCAGAAGAAAAAAATTCTCGCAACCTTAACAGAATTCCCAGCTTTTTAGAGGCCGCTTTAGCAACCGTTGTGATATAAGGTTTCCAAGACAGTTTATTGTTTATGTTAAGACCAAGAATGTTAATGTTATTTACAGGTGAGACGGGAGAGCCATCGAAGAAGATAGGAAAGTTAGGAGGTGTTTTTGAGAGGGAGATGTGAAGAAGTTGAGTTTTTAAAGAGTTGAATTTCACAAGGTTGCTATGTCCCCACCGGGAAATCCCATCCAGATCGGCAAGAATAGAATTGGAAAGTTGAAGACGAGAAGCAACTCTAGAGGCAAAAGAGGGAGCAGATTTGAAATGAGTAGAAGAATGAAGAGTTGAGTCATCAGCATAAGAGTGAACAGAGTTAGAAGTGCAGTTGAGGTTGGAGATAAAACAGAGCCCTGAGGAACACCACAGTTGACAGAAAAGGAGGAAGAGGTCGCTCCATCTACAAGTGCCGAAATGGAACGATCTGAGAGAAAACTAGACAATAGTAAGCAAAGAGAAGGAGGAAACCCAAAGGAAGGGATCTTGGAGAGCAGCGACGCATGCCATACCCGGTCAAAAGCCTTGGATATGTCAAGCGCCACCACACAAGACTCCCCGAAGTTCCTAAGGGCAGAAGACCATAGATCAGTAAGATAGGAAAGTATGTCACCAGTTGACCTCGAGCGACGAAAGCCATACTGGTGATCAGAGAGAAGAGAATGAGACTCCAAATGATCCAGGAAATGAGAGTTGAGGAGAGTTTCAAAAATTTTAGACAGAGCACAAGTGAGAGCTATAGGTCGATAGTTAGAAGGATCAGAGCGGCTACCCTTTTTCGGGATCGGTTGAACAAATGCACGCTTCCAGCAATGAGGAAAGTATTAGTATTATGGCATAGAGAGTAGAGTTGAACGAGGACAGGCGCTAACTCGGAAGCACACTCCCTCAGAACACGAGGGGGAATGCCATCCGGGCCACTGGCCTTCCTGACGTTCATAGATTTCAGGATCCCATGCACCTGATCATGAGTAAATACAGGCAGGAACATGGGACACCTGAGAGGAGAAGAAGTATGAGGAAGGATGCCAGAATCGAGCAGGGTGGAATTAGATGAGAAAAGGAGGCCGAAGAGATTAGCCTTTTCAGAGGGAGTATTTGCAATAGATCGATCAGAGCGAATAAGAGGAGGAAAGGCAGATTTACAGAAGTTATTAGATATATTTTTGACAATAGGCCAGAAATTTTTATCAGTAGGAGAGCCATGAAGGTCAGCGCACTTCCTTTTTATGAAAGCACGCTTAGACCGTCGAAGAACATCCCTGCAACGATTCCGAGCGGAATGAAAATTAACAAGAGTGATAGAAGGAGAGTTTTTCCATGCACGATAAGCATTGTCTCTCTCTCGAAGGACAAGAGAACAGTTGCCATCGAACCATGGATTTTATGGAGAAAAAGATTTAGTTGTAGATGGAATGAATCTGCCCATCCAATCAAGGATCACTGCCCCTACCTTTTCAGCAGAGACAGAAGCATCCCCAGAGATAAAGCAAGATTCACTCCAATGATAGGTAGCAAAGAAGCGGCGCATTGCCCCCCAATTAGCCCGATTAAAGTGCCAGAAAGTACGTTTAGGGCATGGTGGAGCTGTTGGAGAGAAAACATTATAACTAAGAGCTATAAGACTATGGTCAGAGTTACCAATAGGAGGGAAAATGGTGTATTTATAACTAGGAGTAGTGGTGAAGCATAAATCAAGTGTATTCAAGAATTGGTTAGGACGATCTGGAATGTGTGTGGGTTTCCTAATCAACTGCTCCAGATCGTTGAGAATGCTGAATGATTTGGCCTCCTTCCCACCTGTATCAATATGAGAGGAGCCCAACCATTCAGTGTGATGTACGTTGAAATCCCTTAAATAGAGGACTTCAGCATTTGGATGAGAAGAAGTAACAGTCTCGTGAGAAGTAGTAAGATATTGGAAAAGAACTGGAAAATCTGTTCCATTAGGGGAGCAGTAGCAGAAACATAAGATAATTGTAGTAGTAGGAAGACAGATTTTAAGCCATAAAACGTCGAAATTAGGAGATTCTAGATTTACGAGACGTGTCACAGGAGTGTTAATGTTAATATAGGCACAGACTCCACCATTTAGTCGGAAATTGTGAAAAAAGTTGTAGTTTGAGACATTAAGATTGCTAGAGAAAGAATCCCTGTCCAACTGGGTCTCAGACAGAAGCAATAGGTTAGGACGAGAGGTAGTGAGATGGTGTTCAACAGACGCGAGATTAGATCGAAGGCCACGGACATTGGCAAAGTCAATAGAAAGCCCCCGCCTGCACCCACCCACACGCCCTCTCATTCTCGTCATTCGAAGAGCAGATAGGCACTCACCCACACTCACACACAATCACGTGCACACACACACACTTACGTACACTCGCAAGCACACGAACGTACATATACAAACAGTAAACAGGCTAAAACGGGGTGTTAAAACAAAATAAGCAAACTAAGCAGCAAAAAGTAAAAAAAAAAAAATAATAATAACAATAAACGAGTAATAAATAAATAAATATTCGAATAAACAAACAAATAAATTGTCAAATAAATGTTAAAAAAAAAAAAATGAAAATATAATTAGAACTTATCTTGACACTGGAACTAGTAAAACAAAAGTTGCAGTAGGCTAAAATTTTTCCAACGTACTAAAACTAATTATAAAACAAAAACACTTCACAAATTTTGAAATACTAAAAACTAGGCACAAAAATAGAATTAAAACTACAAAATGACTAAAAACTTAAAACGATTAAAACTTGAAAAACACACACGCACTTAAAAAAAAAAAAAAACTAGGGAGAACTAAACACAGACGTCCGCCCTCAAACAACAACTATCAACAACTCACCAGTAAATCCCATCCATATCGACAAGACTGAAATCGAAAAGATGAGGACGAGAAGCAACTCTAGAAGCAAAAGAGGGAGCAGATTTGAAAAGCGTGGAAGAATGGAGAGTTGAGTCGTCGGCATAAGAATAAACAAAGTTAGGAGTACAGCTGAGGAGGCCGTTGATGAAAAGTAAGAATAAGTTAGGAGATAAAACAGACTCTGAGGAACACCATAATATATATATATATATATATATATATATATATATATATATATATATATATATATATATATATATATATATATATATATATATATATATATATATATATATATATATATATATATATATATATATATATATGTGTGTGTGTGTGTGTGTGTATACCTTGGTTACCATCTTAATATGTTATTAATGGATTAAAAGGATTAAGATAAAAATAAACTATTTAAGAAAAGAAATCAAATGGTATGAATGAAGGAAATGGCGTGAAAATAAATGGAAACGCAGTTTTGTTCATTTCAAAAATTCACTTTTTGTGGAAAGCAACATATCAATGTTCTGAAAACAAAATTATCGGGAAGCGACGTGGCAAAATATTACATAATATTAATAAAAAAATACATAATTTAATTAAGTAATTAAATAATTGAACAATTAAGTATAACAAGTTGATCTATGTTATACAAAGAGTTAACTGTCCTAATTTGACCAAAATCGGATCTGCAGTTACAGAGATATAGAATATAAGCCAAAAAAAAATTAATTAACGGTTAATTAGTTATTAATTAATTGAAAATTTTGTAAAATGAAAAAAAAATAATGTTTCGTGTTATTCGAAACCCTACAACCAATGAAAGCGAAGATTCAAAAAAATGTAAGCCAACGGGATTAAGTTACTTTAAAAAATCTGGTATCGGTATTGGTCATTTTTTTATGATACCAATACCGATACCTGACAGCTAGATACCGATAGCGATATCTAAAAATATACCGATACAGATACCGATACTTCACTCCATTCCATAATATATATATATAATATATATATATATATATATATATATATATATATATATATATATATATATATATATATATATATATATATATATATATATATATATATATATATATATATATATATATATATATATATATATATATATATATATATATATTCAGAAATGAGCGGTTTGAGTTGAATGAAGAGTCATTTGTAAATGTTGTTGAATGTAGATTCTTTGTAGGTTGTTTCTAATAACTTCTTTGCAGTAGAAATCCAAAGAGGCAAATTGACCATAAAGCATCTGGTGTAAAATTGTTACAATAGACGTCTAAATGCTGTCAGTTATTTTACTTATTTTTTTTTTAAGAATTCAATTGAGCTGAGCCAGAAGAATTGAAGGGTTGGTTAATGTTGTTAGGTTTCTTGAGAAGCAGCATTTTAATGGAAGTACGTGGTCCTTGTGGTATTTAATTTTGTTGTAAGGACGAAAATCCACGTTATAATGGAGGTTACAGAGAAGGCGGGCGGCTCCGCTCCATTCTTGCAGCAGAGATGACTTTGTTTTTCTCCTGTTCTTGAGGAAGCTGTTGGTAGTGAGAAGCCATGATGACGGGCCAGAGTAGTCCTTGTTGTCCAGTAAAACTGAATACACTATAGTGTCACCAAATATGTAGGGACCAATTATGTAGGAGTCACCAATTATGTGGGGAAGGAGATCCCTACACTTTGTGGCGCGAAGGGGGATAGATCAGGAGACTGGGTGTTTTCAATGTCCCCTTGTAGAAAGCCGACTGGTAGGCGTGTGGTAGCCAACACTTTTCCTTCGGAGCGTCTTTAGCCTCGGATGGAAGGCTACTTCAAAGGAGGAACCACAGTCGAGGGCAAATGGTCTGCCAAACTAGGTATCCTTTCTGGAGCAGAGGTGTTGGAACTTCTTCTTCTTTTGCTGCTGTAGTGGCTTCTTCTTGCCGCTGCTTTGGACGTCTTCTTCTTGGTAGTGCGGCTTCTTTTTCGGCTTCTTGGATAAAGTGAATGTAACTAAATTTGCTGATGACCTTTTGAAATTATCTCAAAATGTAAAGGGTCAATTAACAAATTATTTGTTTTTCACTTTTATTTTTATTTGCTTAATTTTAACAAAAATGGTTTACAACCTTATCATTATTAAAGTTTCATAAATTCATATTGAAATAATATACAAAATTTTATATATTTAAAGTAGAAAATATTGCTTTATAATATATTTAAATATTACATACAAAAATACATTAATATCGAAATTTTTAACATAAACATTTTTTTATTGTAAATATATAATATAACATAAAATAAATATATTTTACATTTTATAATATATAGTTTTTTATAATGGTTTTACCTTCGAGTTTCGCGGCAAAATTATAATTTTTTTTTTGGCGGTAAAAAAGAGCGGTAAAAAGTACATTCAGAATTTGTTATAGTAATATATACAATTTACATTATATTTTAAATATTTTTCCTTTAAATTAATAGTTTATATCTTTATACATAAATAATAATTATTTCTATAACAAAAAGAAACTGTATTTTTATTTATTATTGCTTTTTAAAATTATAAGTATTATACACAAGTTAACGCTTTAAATAAATTTTTTTACGGAAAACTTTTTTTCATATTTTTGATAACTATTTTAAAAAGAGCACTATATATATATATATATATATATATATATATATATATATATATATATATATATATATATATATATATATATATATATATATATATATATATATATATATATATATATATATATATATATATATATATATATATATATATATATATATATATATATATATTGCAGGCTTACACAATTGAAAGGTTCAGTGATCGTCTATGCGGTTCTCGTTCAGAAGAAGAAAGGAGACGTCGAACGATCATAATTGAGAAGGAAGATGGGTCTTTCGGATTTACGATTCAGGTCTATTAAAATGTTTTCTTATTTTTGTAGGTACTATAATCTATTCAGGAATTATAACTATGAAGAGATTTAAAGACTTTTTCTCAAATAAATTGTGATAAATAAATTTATATTTTAATAAAAGTAATAATACTGTATACTCATAAGACTTCACAAAGTGAAGATTTTAGATTTTTAAGTTTTTTAAACAATTTAGATTTTTTTATATGTTGAAAAAATTTACAAGTAATTGTTAAAGAGGAAACTTCATGGAAAATTTTTGCCTTTGATGGAATGGTTATTAAAATTAAGGTTTTAATGTAAATTTAATTTTAATAATTTATAAAACACTTCAAGAAATATAGATTTTTATTCAAGAATATATATATATATATATATATATATATATATATATATATATATATATATATATATATATATATATATATATATATATATATATATATATATATATATATATATATATATATATATATATATATAATTGAGAAAATAAATTTTGCCCATTAGAGGAAAGCAAGTTTTTATTTGTTTTATGCATTTTTTCCTTTTTCTTTGTTTTTTATGATTGTGGTATATTTTGAATTTTGAAAACTTCAATTAAGCAGAAGTTAAAAATTCTAAATGGACAAAAAAAGGTATTTTTACAAGTTACAGTTTTAGGAATATGACATTTTTCAGAGTTATGCTATCAATTATAAAAGAGAAGGAGAGGCAGAAGTAATCACTTACGTGGATTTTGTCGCATTTGGAAGTCCTGCTTTTCGTGCTGGAATGAGAGAAGGTACAATTTTTTCCTTTATTTTATTTATCTAACAGATAATTATATGTAGTTTTACTTTATACAGAATGATTGGGGTTAGTTAAGGTATTCATTCCATTTCAAGGAAAAACTGAAGAATGTTGAGACTAGTCAAATATTACATTTTCAACTAATATTAAACTAAGATCTAAAACTAAATTACTAATAACCCAGTGTTCTATATATATATATATATATATATATATATATATATATATATATATATATATATATATATATATATATATATATATATATATATATATATATATATATATATATATATATATATTAACATTGCAACGAAAGCTGTGTATCAAATATCATGTAAAGATCACTTAATTTTTATTGACCCTGAAAGATAAATGTCGGCTGTAAAACAATTTGGTTGCGAGAGTCAAAGTGTGTAAGTCAGAGGAAGTCGGGAAAACAGATAAAGGGAGTGTGTTGCAGACTATACCAATACAGTACATTTAAGATTGATCATAACTGTTTAAGTCTGGGAGTCAGAAAGTTGGACAGAGAAAGAATGAGATTGTGTAGATAGACGTTTCACACTATCTATTCTCAAAGGAGGAAGTATGCAACGGGAGAGTTCGGAAGAGTCGTGTCCGTTGTAATAGCGATAATATAGAGAGAGTGACATATCAATTCATCGGTCAGAAAGAGATTGGAGAGAATTAGTGAAAGAGAGAGAGTTTATAAGATCAAAAGCCCTAAACTCCACCTTTTCAAAGAGAGCTGCATGAGTGGAACCACCCCAGATGTATGAGGCATACTCCATACAGGAGCAAACAACGTCCCTATAAAGAGCAAGCAACGAGGGTCGGGTGAAAAAATTATGAAGGCGTCTCAGAACACCCAACCAATTCTAAGAAAGATCATGGGAAAAAGAAACTCCGAAAATATTAATAATCCATACAAGGGCGAACAACATCCTTATAAAAAGCAAGCAACTGGCACCTAAGAGCACCCAACATCTTAGAAGCTTGTTTAGAAAGAGAAGTAATATAATTCTTCCAAGAAAGATCACGATTAAAAAAACATCGAGAATATTAAGGACCAATGAAGGTTTGAGCTGTTTTCGAAAAAAATGTGATCCATATTTGTGTGGACGGTTGTGTCGAGTAGTGAGATGGAGGAATTGAGTTTTTGAGGCATTGAAAACGATCATGTTTTCTCTGCCTCAATTTGAAATACGAGAAAGTTCGGAAGTTAGTTGCCCCAAGGCTACCTTCCTTGCGTCAATTAACTGCTGTTTGGAGGAGCATATTTCAAATTGAAAGTAGTAATGAAGGGTGGAGTCATTGGCATAGGAGTGGAAAGGTGGTGAAGTAAAATGGGATTGATGAAATCATTAATGAAAGACAGGAAAAGTGATGAAGGTAGGAGAGATCCCTGAGGAACACCACTATTAATAGATTTAAAGGATGAACGGTGACCTTCTACGAGAGCTGCTATAGAATAACAGGAAAGGAAAACAGCAAGATACAGAGAAAGGATATATTCCGGAAGAGGAAAGTTTGGTGCCAGACTCTATTGAATGTTTTCGATAAGTCTAGCGCTACAGTAAAAGTTTCACGGAAATGGAAAACCAAGAGTCAAAAAGAAGGTCACCAGTAGAATGTTCTTTACGAAAGCCTTACTGGTTATCAAACATAAGATTAGAAGAATTGAGATGTTTTTAAATCTTTCTGTTATTGATAGATTCAAAAATTTTAGAAAGAGACGGAAGTTAAAGAAATAGGACGATAGTTAGAGAATTGAGAAGGAACCTCCTGTTTCAGCACAGGCTGAATGAGCGCACGTTTTCAGCAAGAAGGGAAGGTTAAAGTTGAAAGACAAAGACAAAGACAATAGTTTGCGCCAATGCAATGTGCAAGCTCAGAAGAAAAAGTTTTGAGAACCACAGGAGGTATAACATCACGACTTTTATATGATTATTAAATTATTGTATTACCTTGCTTGAGAGAGAGAGAGAGAGAGAGAGAGAGAGAGAGAGAGAGAGAGAGAGAGAGAGAGAGAGAGAGAGAGAGCGGAAATGACGTCTTTGAAAGAAATTTAATATTAGACATAAATGAGCTAAGGAGAGGGAGGTGGGGTTGAAGAAATAGATTTAGATCCGGAATCGTCTAAGGTGGAATTAGTAGAAAAAGTGAGGGAAGAATTCAGTTTTAGCAGAAGGTATTAGTAGGTGGAATTAGTAGAAAAAGTGAGGGAAGAATTCAGTTTTAGCAGAAGGTAAATCGGAAATTGTGACGCCAGAAGATACTAGAAGAAGGAGAGAAGAAGAAGCAAGGTTAGAGTTGTCATTTTTAACAAAATACCAGAAAAGACGGGATGAGTAAGAACCGAAAAGATTATGCCCTTTTCTACGTATAAATGAGTTTTTGGTGCTACGATAAATAGATTTTGCATGATTCTGAGAGGATGTATAAGGTGAATGAGTTTCCGGAGTTTGAAGACAACGGTGACCTTTGAAGACATCATTCCTGCGGTGAATAGCACGAGAATGAGTAGAGTTAAACCAAGACTTCTTAGGTTTAATGAAGAGAAAGATTATGAAATGTACGCCTTCATGCTGGAGAGAATAACCTGGGTTATGCGCTCTGAACATTCGGAAGGACTCCTCTAACGGATACAGTATTCATCCCATGGGAAATCAGAGAAGTACAATCGCAAGTCAAACTAAATAGTAGCATCGAGGTGTCAGAAACGTCTCCTCGCCGATGGCATGGGGCGTTCTTGCGGAAGACTTTAAGAGATAGAACAAGATACAGAGATAGGGTGATCGGATGAGCTCAGAGGAGGAAAGAGCTGAACAGTGTGAAGAGAAGGATAAGAGGTATATGTTCATCATCAAGACGGTCAGGAATACGTGTAGGTAGTTGCATCAACTGATGAATATTGTTCTGAATAAAAAAAAGTGGAAGGCGAGTTCACCAGCTGGATCAAGAGAACTACATGGTAGCCATGGGCTGTTCTCTTCGTGCCCTCTCGATGACCAGTGTGCCGACTGGTATGCATGTGGTAGCTATCACTTCTCTTCAGGCCTTTTAAACTTTTGCCTCTGTTAGAAATGTCACTTCAAGGGAGGAACCACAGTCGAGGGCAAAAGAGACTGCCAAACTTTGGTATCCTTTGAAGGATAAAGGCCTCAGCAGCTTCTTCTTCAGAGGTCTTCTTCTGAAGGAGCCGGTTCTTCTGGAGGAACTATTGCTTCTTTCGGAGGAATTGTTCTTCTGTAGGTGCTGGTTGCTGCTTCTTCGGGAACTTTTTCTGGCTTCTAAATAATGTGAATCACTTAGCTATTTATTTTGATACTTTCTGAAGCTTATCTCAAAAGCTGTGAAGGATCAAGAAAACAAATAGTTAGTTTTCCAATTTTAAATATTTTTATCAAAAATACACAACAAACACATAAAAATTCTTTCATTAGCAAGTATTTAATTAACAGAAAATAATCACTACAAACAAATAATAATTATTTTGAGGTGAGATATAGGGGAAAGGGAGTGAAGAAACTGCACAATGATTGTTTCATGGTATACAAGGGAATGCAGGAGGAGAGAAGACACGGTGGGGCGATCGTTATGGCATCAAAGATATATATGACAGAAACTGTACTGGTAAAAGAGAGAACTGTGGCTGTGACATGGAAGGTTGGAGAGTCAAAGCTGAGCATTATACAGATTTATGCGCCGCACCAAGGAAGACTTGTGGAAGAGAAGATGGAGTTTATGGAAGTCCTACAGGATGCGTAGATGATTATATATATATAATCAAGGGAGATATGAATATTCATGGGGGAGTGAGGAGAGAAGGGGAAGAGGCTGCTGTTGGATCATTTGGAATAGGAACAAGAAATATAGAAGGAGAGAGATTGGTGGACTTTGCCATAAGAAATAGCGTAGCGATTATGAACACCTTGTTTAAACTTTCGGAAAGTAAGAAGTGGACATGGTAACGATGGAATTCAAAAGACCAATCATGCGTGGAAAA
Organism: Armadillidium nasatum; assembly: GCA_009176605.1. Classification (NCBI taxonomy): domain Eukaryota; kingdom Metazoa; phylum Arthropoda; class Malacostraca; order Isopoda; family Armadillidiidae; genus Armadillidium; species Armadillidium nasatum. The sequence continues at coordinate 39,079 of SEYY01002873.1, read as the reverse complement.
ATCTATGATAGATTTTATGATGAGTAATGATAAGAGATGTAAAAAGGATACCGTCTGTGTCACTAGATTCGGATCACAGACTTGTGGTGGGGAAGATAGGATGGAAAAAGAGGAAGAAACCAAAGAAACTGACCAGAGAATAGTACTCTACTGAAAAATTAAGGTATTAAAATACTAGAAAGATTTCAACAAGTTGATAAGAAAATATAAAATAACCTCAGGAACTGTGAAACGAGTAGAGGAAGGCTGGAGAGATTTTAAGAAAGGTGTGGAACAGGTGGCACGAGAGGTGATTGGAACAAAAAAGATAAGTAATGGAAAGAAGAAAAAGACTATGGTGAAATGAAGTTAGAGAAGCAGTAAAGGAAAAAAAAAAGTAAATACCGTTTATGAATGAAAAGAAGGACAGAGGAAAATAGACAAGCTTAAGTTTTGGCAAGGAATGGATCAGAAGAGGTAAAGAGAAGAAAAAGCAACCTATCATCTGAAAGGATAAGAGGAGAATTAGAGGATAACATGAGGAGTACTAGAAAGCTGATTTATGGAATGGCTAAGAGACTGAGAACAAGAGATGAACCTAATACGAATGTGATATTTAACAAGGAAAGAGAGCCTAGCCTATAGTTGATGGTGAAAAGACTGAGGAGATATGGAGAGAATATTTTGAAGAATTATTGAATGTGGAGGATGATGGTGGATGCATGGAGGAGAAAGAGAATCTACATAGGGAGCTAATACGGCAAGAAGACTTGGAGCTGATACATGGAGATAAGGTGGGGCAACCCATAAGAGCCTTAAAGAATGGAAAAAAGCCCTGAAGTTTATGGACTGAATAATGAAATATTTACAGGAGAGGGAATGGTGGTATGGGTGACAGAGCTTATACAATGCATATGGAGGGAGGAGAATATCCCATCAGAATGGAGAAGGGCAGTGATATGCCCAATACATATAAAAGGAGATAGAAGGGAATGTCAGAATTATAGAGGAACAGTGCTGCTACTGAGCTCATATAAATTATACGAAAGAATCATATAAAAAAGATTATGAAAGGAATTAGATTTAGGGCAAATAGAAGCGTAATTGACTTGATCTTCTCTTTAAGAATGATAGTGGAAAAGAATATAGAATGAAATACCACAGCATATATTGCTTTCATAGACCTAGAAAAGGCTTTTGACAGAATACAGAGAGAAAGATTGCGGAAGGTGATGGAGGATTTCACGTATTGAATAAACAGGAAGCTGACAAGAATAATTAAAAATATGCATGAAAACCCGATGAATACAGTTAGAACTATGACAGGAAGAGAGAAATGGTTTGAAACAAGGACTGGAGTGAAGCAGGGCAGTGTGCTGTCCCCTTTACTATTTGCATTGTGTCTAGACAACTACTTGAAGAGAATATGCATTAGAGAAGACAAAGAATATACCTTTGTTTATGCTGACGACGCGGCTGTGGTGAAAATGGAACAACACGAACTACAAGACGAGATGAATATTTGGACTAATGTTATAAGAGAGTGGGGAATGAAGATAAATAGAGAAAAGACCGAGATGATGGTAATATCGAGACAAAGAGCCAACGCAGATATATGGATGGAGGATGTTCAGCTGAAGCAGGTCAGTAATTTCAAATATCTAGGGGTGATATTTGATGAGAAGTGTTGGATGGATGCGGAGTTAAGAGAGAAAATAATGAAATACTCAGGGAATGTGGGAACGTTGTACCCGTCAATGAAACAAGGAAGAGTACTGGAAGGGGTAAAGGTAACAATATATCCAACCATTCTAAGACCAATATTGCTATATGGTTCGGAATGTTGGGTTCTAAGTACAAGACAGAAGGGTAGAATGGAAGCTGGTAAAATGCGAGTGTTAAGATTGATAAGAGTAACGTTGAGGGATAGAGTCAGGAGTGGAATAATAAGAGAAGAGTTGGGAATGCTCCCAATAACTGAGTGCATATAGAGAAATCAACTGAGGTTGTATGGACATGTGCGGAGAATAGGAAATGGAGGTACCCACAAAGATTGCTTGATTGGAGACCAGTGGGAAGACCGAGAAAAAGATGGAGGGATGCTGTGGAGGAGGCGATTGTCTCAAGGGGGGAACGATGGAGTTTGTGGAGGAGAGAGCGCTGTTCGAAGATCGGAAAATCTGGAGGGGTTTCTGGAGGGTCAACACCTGACAGGTTATACCTAACAGGATTAATGGTGAAAGAATTATTTTCATAAACAACTTTATTATAACAAAATACACGAAAATTGAAATTGTGTCAGTAACTTATATTTATCAATAAAATATATAAATATTAATAAAATATATACGCTAAAAATATTAAAAAGAAATGTTACTCATTCGAAATCCTCGCACTAAATGGTTTTTCATATTTTTTCTTTTTCTTTTAATTTGGGCGGGAACATATATTCAGAAAGAAAGTATAAGTATAGGGGACAGAAATATATCTGACAATGATTTCGTTACTTTTAGTGTTTGCCGGAACACAACACAAAGAGGTAGCAGCAGCTTTAGGTACAGCGGCACTAGTTGACTATGGTGTTGTCAGTGCAGATGACAAGACCAATGTTATAGATCCTAAAAAAACCTGGAGAGTGCGACAAAAGCTTAGAAAAGGCCTGAAGAAAACAACACAGGAAGAAGAAGAATTGGTAATAGTTGCAGTGTTTTTCGATGGTAGGAAGGACAGCACCCTGATTAAGGAAAAGAAAGGAAGTAAGTGGTACAGCAGTAAAAAGGTAGAAGATCATTATGTCGTGGTTGGTGAACCTGGAACTGTCTACCTTCAACAAATTACTGTGGACAGAAGGAATGGTGAGGCTACTGCAGATGAACTGTATGGAACATTATCAGACACGGGAATTGTTGACAGCATCTTTGCAGTTGGAGCTGACAGATCACCTGTCAACATTGGACCTAAAGGTGGAGTAATTCATTTTTCAGAGCATCAGCTATATAGACCTCTGCAGTGGTTATTATGCAGTCTGCATTTGAATGAACTCCCTCTGCGCCATTAGCATAGAAAACCAGTGAAAGTCCCACTCAGTGGAAGGGTTTCACATGTAGTTAGAGCAAAGCTCTAACTACATGTGAGACTCTTCACTTGCAGTCTTCCAAAACATCTCAGAAGGTGACTCACTTCCTGATATTGACATAGACGACATTAGTAGAGATCAGGGATACCTCTACAGAAGTGTAACAGCTATAACAACTTTTGTTGCTACTGAGGAACTAATGCATGAAAAGCCTGGGATTATGTCATTAGCAAGGTAGATTACTATTGCCAGTAGAATTTACCACCTCTACATATCAACAAGACAACCTACTGCAGAATTGCAGACATTGGCGAAGTTTGCTGTGGTTTGCTATGCAGATCCAGATGCACTGATGGTCGAAAGCATTTGCTGCAACAGATCAAAATCCAAAGACAGCTGTCACCAGACATTGTCAGTATAACAATGCCTGCCACAAAAAAAAAACAGTTACTGGACTCACCAAGAAAATGTGCTACTAGCAATGTTAGCTGACGATGATGAATAAAACAGAAAGGTTGCTATCGATACAATTAATTCGGTAAGGAAACAACCAGGTTTAAGTCAACATTATATCAGAGAATTTCGTCCAACTCACATCGTTGACAGTTGTCAAACACTGAAAGACCTACTGCCTCCTTTAGATCAATGCAGGTTCGAGCCATATATGACACGAAACTTGTGTGATGAAGAGCTTAATAACTTTATGCAAAATCCTTATCATATCACCATACCGTGTCACTCACAGGGAGTGGAAAGATGTGTAAAACTGGTGATTAAAGCATCTGGCATGGTACGTGGAGCAGATGAAAGATATGAATACATGCGTGCAGTATTAAAATCAAGGCAATTTATGCCATTATATGAATCAAAACATTACTTTTCTGCACCAATATTAGACTAAAGGCGATATAATATTATGCTTGTAATTTTTGTTTTAAGTATTGCTTGAAAATTTACTGTAAATGACTAGCAAGATATTTCGTTTCATTAACCGATTTTCTTTAACTTTAAGGTAAAGAAGGGA
>SEYY01002873.1:0-32500 GCA_009176605.1 Armadillidium nasatum | reverse complement strand
TTGTCAATTGCTGTAGCAATGAGATTGTGAAGTTTCAGCTCGATCGGATAACGTGAAGACCTACCACCTCATCAGCACTAAAGTATTCAAAAACTGCTATTTTTTAAAAAAATCGGAGATTTTCCGCTATAAAATTAGAACAATTTATCCTAGGAAGGTTTTTTTTAAAAAATTTTGTAGGGAATGTTCCTAGCTTCAATTTTTAACTCCCACAATTTGTTTAACAGATATACAGATCGGAAGATATTTGACTTTTTCGATTACCGGACCCGGAAAATTGACTTTTACAAAAAAATGTAAAAATTCGTTATAAACGGTAAAATTACTTTTTGATCATACTTTTGTTGTTCGTTGAAAACTTTGCATTCAAACACTTTAAAGTAATACTTCAAGATAAGTTTTTTTAAACGTATAATTTGTATAATTTTTTAAGATTATATTTCTTGTTTTCCAGAGCTGTAAGTAATAATGGATTCAGAACCTTCTACTTCTCCCACTGCAGCTACCAGTTGTGTAGTTAGAAGCAGAAAGACAAGATTTTTCTGATTGTATATATGTTCCATCAAATTTATTGGCAGTAAGTTGCCATCCAATGGGCAAATTTTACGCAGTTTGTTTTGTAGTAAACGTCAAGTTAAACTAGAAAACAGAGATGCTGCAAGTCTGACAATCCAAGAAGTTGTACTTTTTTGGATAAAGCTAAAATACGTACCAAGCATTTGAAAGATTTTATTGCGAAGACTGAAAAACTTCACGAAGAGTGGAGAAAACTGTTATGAAAATGTAACCAGAAGAATAAGTTAAGCTCAAAGTAAGAAAGTGGAAGCTTTTAAGTCAAGCCTTGATAACCTGTCTGATATTGCACACAAAGGCACGCTAAAGAACACAAATAAAGAATACAAACAGTTTTTGCTCTTTCAGAGATGTAAAGGACGTACTGGATGCATGGGAGGAGTTGATATAAAATTCCTACGAGTAGAAGAACGAAGGGCAAAGAGGAAAGCAGTTGAGACGGTCAGACTGGAAAAATCAAAGCTAAAACCTGTAGGTTAGTCTAGATTATAATTTAAATGTAGTAGTTAGTACCTATCTGGATCTATTTTGCTGTAACTACCTAACACCTTGGTGCCTTTGTACCTAGATAAATTTGTTTGTTGTTCTCAAGTTGCTGTTTTTCTTTTGCGTTTCTAATCGTTTCTTTTCATCGTTTTCTAGATGACGAAGATATAGAAATGGAATTTTTAAGCACAAGCAATACTTCAGAAGAAGAGGAATCGCATAGAAATTAGAACATAGAAGTGAAGGATCATGAGAATTTTCAAGACACAGGAATCGACATGTCACAACCGTATAAAAGAAAGTACTGCCGAGGAAGTCAAGAAATTATCAGAGAAGTTGTCAATAATGTCAGATAGATGTAATATTTCGAATAGAGATGCAGTTAAGATTGTTTCGGCTACTGCCGAAGCATAAGGGCAAGATCCACAGAAGTTAACAATTAGTAGGTCTACCGTATGAGTCCGCAGACAGAAATTTCGAAAGGAAAGAGTACAGATTATTAAAAATGGGTTTGAAAATTGAGATTTACAAGGTCCTGTCCTATATTGGGATGGGAAATTGCTCCCAGATAAATTAAATAAAGAAAATGTAGAGAGGTTGACAGTTTTGAAAAGTTATGGCCATGAAGAGCAGTTGATAGGAGTTCCTCATGTTAAAAATAATAAGAGATGTACTCAGGTAAAAGCTGCTTTTTTATGAAGTGGAAAAATGGGGGAAGTAGAAAAAATAGAAGTAATGTGTTTTGACACTACTGCTGTCAATACTGATCGTTTGAGAGGAACCTGTGTTTTATTAGAACAATTATTTGAAAAATCTTTCATACTTGTCAAATCGCACCACATTTCAGAAATAATACTGAAGGCAGTTTTTGATTACAAAATGGGTTCAACTACTGACCCTTAGCCTGACATTTTAAAAAGATTTCAGACATAGTTGTCCAAAATTGACACAAAAAATATAACTTTGGTCTTGATGATGAACAGGTCAAATTTAAAATAATTGTAAATAATCTCTAACAGATTTCTATTTTTTTCACGGTAATTACAAAAATTACGGAATCAGCCCAGAGAATGTTGTAAATAATTTTTGCAGTTGTGTTTTATATTTTAGATCGTGTTTCTCAGAAAACATTTATTTCAGACGCCAGATGCCATGCATCACGCCAGGTGGGTGGCAAAAACCATTTATTCCCTAAAAATTTTCGTTTTCAAGGATCAATTTTCTTTAACTGACTCCGAGATAGATGTCGTCAGAAGTATTTTTGTTTATTCGTAATGAATGTTTATATGCCAAAGTTTGCTTTAATGTCCCTAAAGCTACATGGCACCCCAACCAAGATATACAGTTGTTTAAAACATTAAATATTAAGGAAAAAATTTATGGAGACATTTAAAAGGTGGTATTGTCTAAATTTATAAAGAATCTGTGGTATTTGAATCCAGAGCAAGTTGCTTTCGCTTTTTTTTTTTTTTTTTTTTTTTTTTGATAATACTTTAGACAAACAAATCAAAATAATCATGGCTGCAAAATTATTGTCTTTGGAGCAAAATAGTGATGATGATGATGATGATGATGATGATGATGATGATGATGATGATGATGATGATGATGAACTAAGTAAGCTTATTGAGATTGAGGAAGAAAACATACAAGACAATTGGATAGTTAAAGCAAAAATTGCTTTGAAAGAAGCTCATTCATTTTTGAGCAAAGAAATCGATTACTCTATTACTTTGCTCCCAGATAACATCATTCAACCTCTTCAAAACGTTCAATATTTCTACTCATTCTTACATTCCAATCCGAATATTTGGAATGAAGACCTGCATTTTTTGAAGGACAGGGAATTGTCACACGTTTTAAGGTTGTAAACGACACAGTCAAAAGGAATGTTAAATTAATGCAAGACTAAAATGCGAGCATAACAAACGATGAAGATCAGAAGCAGTATATTTTGCAAGTGTTAATAAATGACGAAAATTACTCCCTGACACATGGAAATGTACCCTCTCAAAACCTCTACTACCTACTTGATTCTAGTGACTCAATCTGACAAATCTACCTAGCAATTAGACCAACCTACCTATTATTATTAATTTATATAATATTATTAATTTATAATTATTTTATTATTTAATTGTAACGTAAAACGTGTTATGATGTTGCTATCTTCTATTTCTGAATATTGTTTTGGTAATAATTAAGTTCAGTGTTTTAAATTAATTATAATTTGATTATAATAAATAATTGGCTTGTATGCCAAAATTTTCTTTCTCCTCCCCCACCCCCTCTATCCCCCACCCCCTTTATCCCACCTACTTGGTTGAAAATCTATTTTTTAAAAAGTGTCTTACTTGAAATTTTTTATGCTAATTAACTCAGATATAGCAGAAAAACATTCAAAAAAACAAATTATTCTCTAAGCTAATTTTCACATTTTTTTGAAAAAGTCGACTTTTCAGGTCTGAAGCAGCATCGGTCCTCGAAAGGGCCAAATATCTTCTGATCTATACGTTTGTCAAACAAGTTTTTTGAGTTAAAATTGAAGCCATGAAAATTCTCTACGAGACCTAAAAAAAAAAGTTCCTAAGATAAATCGTTCTCATTTTTTTTTTAAAGAAAAATAGCGGTTTTTAAAAATTTAGGGCTGATGAGGAAGGTCTTCACTTTATCCGATAGAACTGAAACTTTGACAATTTCATTTTTACATCAAAATGCAACATTTTAGGGGTTCCTGTCGAAGATAGGAGGAAAAAAATCTTCCAACTATGTTTTGCGACCACACTAATAATGATATATATATATATATATATATATATATATATATATATATATATATATATATATATATATATATATATATATATATATATATATATATATATATATATATATATATATATATATGGGCCTCTTCAATTATAGGTAGCTGCTATTTTGAGAAAAAGATGTTAATGTTGAAAAGGCATTCTAAAGTAGGTAATAAATAAAAATGTTAAAAAATGTCTAGAAAGCGATTATTATGTAAAATTTTAGCTCAAGATGAAGTGCATAACGCTGAAAAGTGGGTGGAGTTGGGTGGGAGACTCCACACAGCGAGTCACCCAATCCCCTACTATATATTTTTAAAAAAAAATATATATATATGAATATACATAAGATATAAGGGAGACTAGTTTGGGACTCTCTACTCCCGCTGCCATGCATTTATAATATAGCGGTGGATAATACTGAGGGAATTCTTTAACAAATAAAAAATATATATTGCAACATATATTTCCCAAATAGACCTTAAAAACCAGAAAAATGAAAACATACAATACCTGATGTTAGTCAGGTATTGTATTCCGACAATGTTTCCAATTATTAATTAATATTAGGGTATTCTTGGGGCTATGCACACACATAAAGAGCGCAGGGACTCAAATATATACCCATATAATGGTAAGACATCACATAAGATTAGTTGAACGTATAAATAGTTTTTTTTTAATATTTAATTTTTCCTATAATGTGTAAAGGAAATATAAAATTTTTAGTGTGCATTTTAAATTTTTATTTTTATTTTTATATTGAAATGAGCATATGACAACATAAAAATAAAATTATGCATTTTTGAAAAGAGAAGAAAGAGAAAAATGGCTCAGAGAAAAAAAAAATTCACAAAAACCTCAATTTCGGAAAAAAATTTACATCACTTTATATATATATATATATATATATATATATATATATATATATATATATATATATATATATATATATATATATATATATATATATATATATATATATATATATATATATATATATATATTGCTTCAACATTTCAGTTCAAGAATTTAATTATTATGATATAGAAAGAGTTTTTAGAAAGTGTAATTAAGGTATATGGAAAAGAAAAAGTATTTATATCATTCATTATGATATACCTACACTGCAAAAATTGTCCTAACGAATCGTTGGGACGAGTCGCAAAAATGTCACAGTAAAATTTTCAATTGAGAAAAAGACATGTTTAGCTTAAGAAAATCGCTTCACCGATTTATTTTCTAATAAGAAAATAATTGGAAAAAATTTGTTGTAACATTTTTGCCACTTGTCCCAACGATTCGTTAGGACAACTTTTCAGTGTAGTATCACATACTAAGGCTAGTACTTACAACATATTGCAAATCTTGGGTCATAGTAAGATTTCCTATAAGTGTAGCCGAACTTTCCAAGACCCAAATTCCAATACTCATAAGATTTAATTAAAGGGCATAAAAAGTGGTAGGAGAATAAAACAATTGTTGAACACTCTGATTAAGAAGCTCTTTCACAATATAATTTTAGTATATATTTATTTATCATTTGGTATTACAGACAATTATATACTGAAGAATCTTTAGTTCAGGCTTCAGAAAATCTTATTTTGGTCTGGCGCTTTCAACTGCTTAGAGAACTTTTACATATCTTTAAATAATTAAACACATTTGGGCGTTTTAAATTGTCTCTTGTATTGGAATCATTTCTTCCAAATTTATTGAATTTGAAAATGATTTTTAGTTTTTCCAAAGTAAATCCTTTGCTTTATCTTGCTTAAAATTAAATCAATGAGAGAAGTCATTGAAGGGTGAAGATTTTGTAAGATTCATATGGAATATGAATAGGTCATATAGAACGTGAATAAAGAGCAATAAGTCAACATCGAGTTGCTATTGGTCATGATCGGTGTTAAACAGAACCTTCGGTTTGCTTTAAAAAGCTTGCTGAACCTTCGTTATGAACAATGTTAAAAATCTCAGTGATTATAAATCTTCTGAGGAATTGAATTTTCTTCCCATTAACTTATTGCACAAAATTCCTAAATTGGAAAAATAACCTGATTATAAAACCACCTTCAATCACCCAGGTCAGGGATCCTTTTATACTATTGTCAAATTTTTCCAACAGCAATCCATTTGAACCAATTTCTCTGTCTGTTGCTTTTTTCCTGAGAATGTGTCCTTACTATTTTCGTCTTCTTCTAAATTCTTCTCTTACTATTTCCGGCAATCTTTTAAATTATTCTCATTTTACCTACTGTCTATACCCTTGTTTTTATAGCTTCCACATTTTTACAGAACCCGAATAATTACAAAATAAAAATTTTATTTTTAATTTAACCTGTTTAATTGTATATATATATATATATATATATATATATTATATATATATATATATATATATATATATATATATATATATATATATATATATATATATATATATATATATATATATATATATATGATAGGTTGAACTGCATATGAGGTATATACAACTTCAGCAGCTACTTAAAGAGAAAATGAACGAACTGGAACGTCTGTGTCATCAAGAGAAATCTCTCGTGTCCGGTAAGTTGGATTCATCTGTTCATCAAGCTTTCAACGAAGCTCATTCACGATTAATCACTTGGTTGATGTCACAGCGTCGACTATTATATACTCCTGCTAGCATTCCAAAATTTTTTAATTTCAATAGTATTCCAAAGTTGCAAACTTCGGTTTGGGAAGATTTTCCTGAGGTAAGGAGAGGGATAAACTATACGAAGTCACAAGCATCTTCGTCCTCTTCTCCTCTCTCTTCAAATATTCTCACAAACCTTCAAAATCAAAATTTCAGTTCACCATATCCGGTTAGGAAATATAAAGCAGAAGATTCAGATCCTATTCATAGTTATGAAAATGTGCAATTCAGAAATAGACATAATTCGTTCAAGTCTTCTAGAGAAACGTTTTCAAAACTTTCGAAGGAAAATCACTTTTTTGCCCAAAGTACTTCAAATCTTGATTCCATTTTATGCAGAGATCTCCCCAACAATCAAAAGGAAAGAAATACAAATGAGAGTTTTTCACCTCAAGTTGAAACTAGAAAAACATTCAATATCTCTCAAGAGGATAATAAATCTTGCGAAGTTCATTGTGAAAACTCTTCTCAAAATGAAATTAATAACAGAGTTTACGCATTTAATAAAGATAAACAAAAATCTAATCTAAGATCTACATTGCCAAGAGAAAATACATTTTTTATTGAAAATAAAACAGAAACTGTTCCAAAACTCACCAGAGAATATGGAAGCTTTAAAACCAAAAGGGAAAAAGGAAATAGTAAAATATCAAATCCTTCAACATTTGGAAGAGCCCTTTCCGAAATAAATCTTGCATCCAAAAAAGAAAACATTTTGCCTTCTTCTCCAAAGGATAAAATATATCTTAAAAAGTCTTTAGTAACTCCCAATTGCTTCAGATTTAAAAATGGATATGAGTATCAACTTTTAAAAGACGAATCTGTATCTGGTTCCCCTGAACATAATATCTTTTCAGTATTTAGTTCTTGCACATCAAGTCTTCCAAGATCAAAAGCTTCAAGACAAGCTAAATCTCTTCAAAGCATTCCTAAGAAGCCAACAAAAAGTATATCATTAGATGAAGAAAGCTTTTTTGAATTTTTTGGATCAAAGGAAAAAAATTTGAAATACGGACTTGACGATGGAACAGATACAAGTGAAAATCTGTCAAATTTCCTTACGAAACAAAAGGAACGTAACAGTAACTACTTCAGTAGTGTGGACAAATCTAGTGATTCAGACGCTTTGGTTTACTTAACTTCCAAGCCTCTGACATCATTGCCATCCTCTACATCTTTATATTCTCCAGGAAGTCTAAGAAATAGAGAAGAATATTTCAAAGATTATCATCAATATTGTTTACGATCTATGATGAGACATCAACAGGACATGAATTATTCGAAAAGGTCCTATTCCCATCTCATTCCTAATTCGAGTACAAAAATTTATCAAAAAAGTAAAGACGATCTAAAATCTCAAAGTCCTCCTAATTATGCAGTGGACTCTAATGACTTAAACAAAATTCAAGAAAAAAAGTATTCGCGTCCAAATGAAGTAAGATTTAACATAATCGAAAACATTAATTCAAATTCTGTAGATAAAAATCCTCCTGAAGCTCAATATTATAGTAAAGAACTCACATTTTCCTACCCAGACTACAAAGGGATTATTGCTTCTGCAAGAGATTCTCAGTCTGGGTACAGAGCAAGAAAGAAAAATTTTTATAACGATAACCCAACATTAATGATGCACAGAGACTATTCCAACTCTGGTATGGAGAAGAAAAGAAATATAAACTGCAATGCTGAGGCGATGAAGCCTAATTCAGAATGTCGCCTGATATGTAATTCAGGTGAATTTAATATATGTAATGAAAAATGTGATAAAAATTTTGATTTTTATGCTGGCAGGTATTATCAAAAACCAGAAAGAACACGACACATGTCAATTGGAGGAATAAATGATGTGAAGTCATTATATGTTCAGAAAATGAATAATTATGGAGAGCCTTGTTTATGTTTTTATAACTATAAATACAACAGCCAAGCATGCGAAAGTAAAACAGGTCTCTCCTGTAATTTCCCTGGAACTTTTCAGAACAATAAATCTAATATCTGTACTTCTCAGCCAACTAATGTTTCATATAAATGCAAGTATTATGACACTGGTAATATCCCTCAATATTCGCAAAAGTATGACCAAATTTCAGCTCAACAGTCTTCATCAAAAGAAGGTCATGGAGCTCATGAAATTCATGGAGCTCATGGAGTTCAAGGACCCCATGGAGCCCATAGTCATTCCTATGAGAAATTTCCCCAGTGTCAGATGTATAATTTACCTCCGAAATGTTGCAACTCTCCTTCTGTTCCCAAAAAGCATTTTCATGAGGACGATCCTTCTAAGTGTTCTTATATGAAAAACTCTTTTTTAATCCATCAAAATATTTCTCCTGATAGACAGTTTCATAATAGAATATCCTCCGAAGATGCAGTTTATAAATCAAATATGCAGAGAAGAGCTCAAGGTCCTCCATATCCAACTACAGAAGAAGATGCAGTATTTCAAAACTTTGGAAGACAAGCTTTACTGACAGACGAGGTCAGAAGAAGCTAAACTATTCAAATATAGTTATTGTTTATAAGATTGTAATTTTGACTTATAGCATTTTAGATTTCATTATTTTAAACGCTCAATATGTAATTTTTGTTGCCTGATATAATGAATCTATTAATATATCCCAATCTATTAACAACCAAATTTAAACAAGAAACAGAATTTATGAAGAAACAGTGAACACCTACATTAAAATTTTAATCCTAAAAGCATTCAAAAATATAATTACAAGCAAAACTTATATATATATATATATATATATATATATATATACATATATATATATATATATATATATATATATATATATATATATATATATATATATATATATATATATATATATATATATATATATATATATATATATATATATATATATATATATATATATATATATATATATATATATATATATATATATATATATATATATATATATATATATATATATATATATATTATATATATATATATATATATATATATATATATATATATATATATATATATATATATATATATATATATATATATATATATATATATATATATATATATATATATATATATATATATATATATATATATATATATATATATATATATATATATATATATATATATATATATATATATATATATATATATATATATATATATATATATATATATATATATATATATATATTGCTAAATTACGATTTAAGTACTATTTATTCAAACTTATTCGCTCTTAATTAATAAGAAGTAGCATAATTGGATATTTTACAAATTCGGCATATTTTATCATTTCTTAATATATATATATATATATATATATATATATATATATATATATATATATATATATATATATATATATATATATATATATATATATATATATATATATATATATATATATATATATAGTTTATGTTAACGATGCCGAGCATGACAACATCCTTTAAGCACAAAATTTAATATGAAATTGACACGGAACGAACCCCATCAAAATTGATTTAATTTCGTAAATTTACCCTTTTTTTGCATGATAATGTTCGTTGCACGATCTCCCCTCTTTTCATAATCTCATATATATATATATATATATATATATATATATATATATATATATATATATATATATATATATATATATATATATATATATATATATATATATATATATATATATATATATATATATATATATATATATATATATATATATATATATATATATATATATATATATATATATATATATATATATATATATATATATATATATATATATATATATATATATATATATATATATATATATATATATATATATATATATGTATTAAAAATGAAATGATACGAAAAGAAAGCAATGAACTTTATAATTCTAGAAATGTGCTAAAAATCTAAAGTTTAAAAAAGCTTAAGTTTGAAGAGAACTTTTTTTTAAATTTGAAAATTGGAAGTTAAAAAGTTTTGCAAAGCAAATAAGAAGAAAAACTTGTCTAATTTTTTTAAACATCTTTCATGAGTTCTTATTTTGGTCACTTAATTAACTTCCCGATGGGTTTTGCTTTTAATAAAATAGGACAAAAAATAGGAAAAAAAACCATTCTTTTAAATTTTAATTATACCTTTAGCTACATGGTATCCCACTCTTTCTTAACCCCAGATATACGCTTATTGATATCAAAGTAGTGAGCACAAGTTAATAAAATTTGGCAAGAACAAACCTTGGTGTGTGAGAATCGTTCTAACATCACAACAAGTGTTCATGTTATGAAAGGTTTCGCCAGCATGTTGGGAGTCAAGGCTTCAATTGCCTGCCAAATGTTGCCTTTCAGTTTCATGAGAGTACTTGGCTTGTTGCGATATACTTTTCCTTTCAGTATTCCCCAAAGGAAGAAATCCATTGGGGTAAGGTCAGGTGACCTTGGTGACCAAGTTCCTTTGGAAATGATCCTATCTTCAAAGATGGACTCAATTTCGTAAAAGTTGATGTTGAAAGTGTAGAAAGTAGTTTCATCTTGTTGAAAATAGTCATTACGGAGTTCCCCATCATCTAAATGATTACGAATTCATTGAAGATGTTTATATGACCAATACTTTGATATCTATAAGCGCATATCTGAGGCCGAGAGCTAGCGGGACACCCTGTATTTAAAGTATACCTCTCAAAAATTATATTTACATTTTGACCATACTGACAAAAAACAATTTAGCATACAGCATAGTAGGATATATTATATATATATATATATATATATATATATATATATATATATATATATATATATATATATATATATATATATATATATATATATATATATATATATGCGAGTAGCGTGAGAGAACTTTTAGGAGCCATGAAAATATTTCTCTCAGCGAGTAATCCAAAAACAAATTTCATTGCGAATATTTTTTCTTTCTTGTAATCCAGTTATGAAAAGTAACATTTTCTATTCTCTTTCACTGCCATTTTTTAAGCTGGAAGTTTGTAGGTGAAATATAACTACTTCACTCCATACAATCACTGTCTCCTTTATTAATTCTATAAATGTATGCAAACCGATTCAAATGGGAGTCGTTGAAATTTTAATCGGCTCTTTATCTTCATTTCAAATTAGAGTTCTAATTAATTAATTATTTATTTTGAGTTATATAAATGCACTCTTGGAATAGGAAATGGCAAAGGAGTCTGGGAAGAATGAACTCAAAATAATAAAAAATTATTTTCGATGTTTATCTGATCAAAGTCTTTCTGGCAAAAAAATAAATTTCTTTTAAAAATTAAATTTTAAATTAGAAAAAGAGACAGTTGAATTTTAATTTCAAAAAATTATAAAAATTAACAAATTTAAGGATAAATGAAAAGTTTTGAAATTGAAACTTTAAGTTAGGTTAAATATATAGTTAGTAAATACCATTACATAGAAATAGTTATTAAATTAAATTACTTTTTAATGCTTAATGAAGACTTTTAGTAAATATTACAGAAATTTATATACAGTACTTTAGTAATGTTAATATTTAGATATTCTTACTTGTTATACTCTGAGCAAATGGCTTATTTAAATACTCCTTAACAGTGTTCTGAACCCAAAGAATCTTTACTCAACGTTTCCAACACATGCAAGCAAGAACTCGAGTTTTGTTCTAATTTAGATTTCGTCAAAAGTTATATTACTATTTTTTCATGAAGTTAATTAGTTTTGAAATTTAATTAAGGAATGGGTTTTAATTAATCGTAAGTGAATATAGAAATGTTTTTTGTGGTATAGCTCTTATTTTTGAAATTTTCTTTTTAGATCTCTTAAACTGGTATAAGTAGGGCATTTAGGGAATAACGTCTACTTAATTTTATTTATAATTTGATTGATCTTACTAAACTAACACTTCTAACTGAAAGATCATCTAGATCAATTTAGGCAATCCTCTTCCTCTCTTCCTCTTTCCATCAAATTTCTTATGTCTTTATCTAAAACTAAGGTGCATAAGATCCTATCGTCTATGAACATTAAGAAGTCAAGCTACCCTGATAAAATCTTTTCCGGAGCCAAAAGGAAATTGTCCTTTCGATGCCTAAGTTTTTATGTTTTCTCTCAGTACTCAAAGTAAGCTTTTACTTATACTGTTTCGAAGATGGTAGTCATTCTATACCTCTAACCATCAGTATATAAGTCATTCGCAACTTTTGTAAGATTTTTATTAAATCTCTCCTTAATTCAGATACCTTTGATAATCGTGAACTTCAAGGTATTTTGAAATTTTATTTTATTATTTTAGAGATCTGTATAGTGCTCTAACTTCAGGGACAATAGAGAATCAATCACTGTTTGGCGGATTTTGACACATTCAAACTTTACTCCATTGTATGGTATATTTAACAGACTTGTCCAATAAGATTTGTACCTAATTCCATTTTGTACTGGCATACGACCTATATATAATTTCGTAAATTTGCTGTAAAAATTGGGATTTTTTTTAATAGTTTTTGGACAATATTTTAAATAACAAAATCTCTACCCGTCTTGCGGATGAAAAAAATGTTTTATCAAAGAGAAAAGTTCCCATAAAATATTCGACTGCTTAATTAATATTTGTAGATTCATTTACGCATTAGGAATAAAAATTTTAGGATTCAATTTCATTTGTCGTGAATTTTCACTTAAATTTGTATAGACCAGAATAATATATATATATATATATATATATATATATATATATATATATATATATATATATATATATATATATATATATATATATATATATATATATATATATATATATATATATATATATATATATATGAAAAAAATACTTTTCTTCCGATTTATATGATGCCCACTCAATTGTTGTGTTAAAAAAAATGAAAAATTTTAGGTCACTGAAATAATGTTTAGAGGTATTACCGCTTTAGCACTTGTCTAAATTTTCCATAATTTAATTTCGTCTATTCAAGGGGAGGAGACATTTTTTTGATTTTTTTCTTTTTGGAATAAAATATTTAATCTTAAAGGCACCACCATCAAATTTGGGGAATTTCATTTATTGGGCGAGAAACGTATTTTTGCATTCTTGTAAAACTTCTGTAGTGACAAAATTTTGGCACTTCAGTGGCACTCTATTTTTTATTTAACTATTTTTTTTGGCCGATCAAGCCCAAATTTTGAGAGATTGCAGGAAGAACATGTCTAAAAAATTATTGGACACTTTTATATATTAGGTTCCTAAAGAAGAAAAAGATAGTCAAAATAGTTTCGACAAAATTTGTAAAAAAAAAAAAAAATTATTTTTCAAAAAATTTTTTAATTCGCAAAGCACTGTAATCTCAGAAATTATTTATACTACTAAAAATTTTGAAGAATGCAAAAATACGTAAGTGGTCCAATTATGAGCCGTCCCAAAGTTGTATTTTCATCTCAAAAGTATGAAAAGGGTGAAAAAGGCTAGAACCATCATTATTTGGAATGAAAATTTTACTTTTGGAGGTACCAACATACAACTTCGTGACGGCTCATAATTGGGCCACTTACGCATTTTTGCATTCTTGTAAAATTTCAGTAGTTTCCGGGATCACAGACCTTCCGTATATTATTTTTTTTTAAATAACGTTTTAGTCGTTTGACCAATCTAGCCCAAATTTTTAAGGCACTGTAAGAAAAACCTTGTCTTAACAAATAGTGTTAAGACAAGGTTTGTTAATGTGCCCCCTTAGAAAAAGGTTCTGACTCAAAAAAAAGTTTGGGGGAAAAAAATTTTGTTTTCAAACTTTTTAAAAAATATTTTGCCCATAATGTTTTCCTTGCGATACGCATCAAAATTTCTGTCAAAGAATTTTTTTAGATAGAGTTCTTGTGCAGTGTTCCTGAATGTTTGGGCCAAATTGGTGAAGCGACAAAACTTTGGCTTCGATAAAAAAGATGGGTTTTGAAAAATCCAAAATTTCTTCTTCTTTTGTTATAGATTTTTTGCCACTTGACATATATGGGCAAAATTTTTTAATAAACTCCATAAAGACCATGTCTTCAATTTATCTTACGACAAGTTTTTGATATATATTTCTATTAAAAAGGTAGGAGCAAAACAATTAGTAAAAAATTTTCAAAAATTTAATTTTTTTTATAAAATTTTTTTGAAACTATTTTGACTATCTTTTTTAAGGGACCTAATTCAAAAAAGTGTCAAATAATTTTTTAGATACGTTCTCCCTGCAGTGTCTCCGAAAATTTCGGTTTGATAAGCCCAAAAAAAAGTTGAATAAAAAACAAGTTCACCGGTGCTAAATTTTTTCACTACAAAAATTTTACAAGAATGCAAAAATACGTTTCTAGCCCAATAATGAACATTCCTTAAATTTGATGGTGGTGATTTCCGATTAAATGTTTTATTTCAAAAAGGAAAAAATTTAAAAAATGTCCGCTCCCCTTCAGTGAATTTATTTGCATTTTTTCCATGGAATTAATAATGATATGTCACAAAATTGTTCATATGAAACTTCTTATAAGACTTATGAGTAATATATTATTAACACCTCCCCATTTTCTCCACTCCCCCGCCCTCCTTCACTGCTACAGGCAACCATCAAAACAATATTACCGTTTAGGGGAGTTAAAACTTAAAGCCTTATTGTAAACGCAACTGTTGCAGTGATTATGACATTCTCTGGCTATTGATTCAAATTTCATTTTTTATATTGGAGTTGGTCACCAGATGTAAAACAAACTCATACCTGATTAACTGAACCAACAAACTCTCCCATCAAAAAGAGAGTTTCAAGAATGAAGCTTTTAAAGAAGCGCCGTTATCAGCATAAATGTGTGGGAAATATTTGCCAAAAAAAAAAGTACGAATATCAGCTACTTTTAACGTTAAATTGTTAAACAATTACTTAATTGCATGATGAAGCAGAATCTCAATAAAAGTAAAGAGTATATGAAAAACAATCGAAGCTTTCTAGAAACACTGCAAATTAAAACAATCAATTGGTCTTATGATTTGATATGGCTTATAGTAATACATTGAAATTAAAGATCATATAAAGTTTTTGAAACCTCAGAAGAGAAAAGAGATAGAGAGAAATATGATGGATGATGATAAAAAACAACTCAAAATAGTAGCCAAATCATTTAAAAAGAAACGATTATACTATTGTCAATTTCATTTTAAAAAGATAGTAAAAAGTTAAAAAAAAAGTCTTTCCAAGTACATAATTTTCTGATTATTTAGAAGACGTTGCCAAATCAATGATAAATCAGTTTCTTTTAGATGTTTATTACAAATAGCAATTTTGAGGAAAATCCAAAAGAAATTGATGTGGACTATTCCTTAGTACGCTGAGCAAGAGAAAGATCTAGGAAAGTCTTCACAGTAAATTTAAAAAAAATTATAGGCATATTTCAAAACTGAGGTTCCAGTTATTATTATCCATTATTACTGTGAACTTCTTGAAGAAATAACGTCAGAAGAAGTTAGTCTTGAACTTTCTGTCTTGACCTCAGCCATCTGAGTTTACCAAAATCTGAGTTTCAAAAACTGAAGAAGGTGCTGAATATGACATTGTAATTGCAATTTGTGACAAAAAACAATAAATTTATGCGTTTACTAATTGAGTTTAGGGTATGTGTTTAGAAATACGTGAGACAAACACATATCGAGGAAATTGTGTTTACTTGTTAAATGAGCAAATAACTGGATAAAGGTTTGTTGGGACTTCCTTGTTGACACAATTGCTAGAAATTAAGCTAGAAATTCTTTTCCCATGCATTAAAATCTACCTCTGGACTATAGATATTCATTTGTTCGAAAGTTTTTTAAGTCGACTTGGAGGAAATTGATTAGACGTCATATGAAATTGAAGATATAACGAACAAATTGCAAGCGTCACCAACAAAATAAATTAATTAATTCACAATTCTTCTTTTTGATGGAAAAATATCTATTAAATTTGTATGATGCTTGGCCTATAAACAATGTGTTTATTTTACATCTGGTGATCCTTTCTAATAAAAAGAAATGAAATTTTAATGAAACGTCAAAAGATAATCACTACGACAATTGCGTATACACTAACGTTTAACTTACCCAAACGATGACACTGCTTTGATGGCTGTCCAGAGGACTGAAGATGGGAGTTGATGGAAAAATAGGAATGTATCGACATTATATGTGCAACTTGACCTTTTTTAAATAGCTTCGTGTGAGTACTTTCTTGTAGAAATTTTTAACCTAGCAATAAGACTACTGAGCAACACTGAATGTGCAAGGTTAAATTTGGCAAATAAAATATAGTGAATGAGTTGTGGTGACCTCTAAATATTATTTCACTGACCTCATAAATTTTCACAGTATATTCTTAAGGCAATTTAAAGAATTTTTTTTAATATATCACTATATATATATATATATATATATATATATATATATATATATATATATATATATATATATATATATATATATATATATATATATATATATATATATATATATATATATATATATATATATATATATATATATATATATATATATATATATATATATATATATATATATATATATATATATATATATATATATATATATATATATATATATATATATATATATATATATATATATATATATATATATTAAGAAGAGTATGGTTTAATTTTAAGATTTTTTAAAATTTCTCTATGATTTTTGAGTTTGGACATAAGGGTAGATCTTATCTCTGATTTGGGCGGATGGCGAACATTCAGTAAGGGAAAATCTTATCTAATATTAGTCCATTATCTTTTTCTAGATAACTTTTATTATCTATTTCTAACCTAAAATAAAAAATTTATGCTGTTAGCATCAATTAAGTCAAACGCACACATACACGCATATATATATATATATATATATATATATATATATATATATATATATATATATATATATATATATATATATATATATATATATATATATATATATATATATATATATATATATATAATATATATATATATATATATATATATATATATATATATATATATATATATATATATATATATATATATATATATATATATATATATATATATATATATATATATATATATATATATATATATATATATATATATATATAAATATTATTAAAAATTATCTAAAAAAACTTTTAAAAATGTTATTATTATTATTTTTATTATTATTATTATTATTATTATTATTATTATTATTATTATTATTATTATTATTATTATTATTATTATTATTATTATAATAATTATTATTATTATTGATTTGAAGTTAATTGAAGTTAAAATTATAATAGTGGATTATAAAAATTATAAAAGCACAAAAATGTTTCACTTCAAAAAAAACGATTTAAAAAACCGTTCGAACTGAAAAACATTTTTGAAGCTCGTTAAAAACGTGTTTTAAATTCGTTGTTTTACAACTGACATCAAAGCAACTTTAGGAATAATCACGTTATTCCCTTTATTTTATTTATTTAGCGATAAACTCTCCAAGTTTATGGATTAAAACAGCTTAAATCTCAACACACAACATATATATATATATATATATATATATATATATATATATATATATATATATATATATATATATATATATATATATATATATATATATATATATATATATATATATATATATATATATATATATATATATATATATATATATATATATATACTTTTAATTATTATTTTTAGGGATTGTTTCAAAACCTATTTTACAAAAAAAATGTGCAAAATTTAATGTTGTTTATTAATCAGGAATTTAAAATTTAATAATATTAAAATCAAAATTACATTTCCATACATTCCCCCCCCCCCCTTTAACTTATGTGTATCAATGTGTAAGAAACACTTCAGAATTTTTGTGTTGACTGACCTTTTGGTGTTTCATTATCTAATATATATATATATATATATATATATATATATATATATATATATATATATATATATATATATATATATATATATATATATATATATATATATATATATATATATATATATATATATATATATATATATATATATATATATATATATATATATATATATATATATATATATATATATATATATATATATATATATATATATATATATATATATATATATATATATATATATATATATATATATATATATATATATATATATATATATATATATATATATATATATATATATATATATATATATATATATATATATATATATATATATATATATATATATATATATATATATATATATATATATATATATATATATATATATATATATATATATATATATATATATATATCCTTGGGAGAAATTCTAAAAATATTGAAGATATTTGTTGTTTGTTCTGTATTTATGTTGTCTTGAACATGTTTGTTGGTCTCTTTTCTCAGCTTGGAGAGCGCAAGGATGCATCATTCCCAAACAGCTTCTAAGTGGAAACGCGGCGCAGTATTATCTTCCATCTTGTCCCTCTCTCCACTCACTCAACTTATATGGGTCAAACAGCAAGAAAAATTCTTCTAGTCATTCAAACAATAGTTCACCACGGCGTGATTATTGGCCAAATGCTTATAGTGCTTCCACTGATTCAAGTTCGAGGTATACTCCTAAAGAAAGTTGCGAAGACCTTTGGGTTGAAAGAAAAGAAAAGAGTAGAGTTCAAGTTCCATTACAAAGTTCAAAGGTAGATGAAAAAAGTGAAGGTAGCTCCTCCCTACAATGGATGCAACAGAAACCCCGATCATGGGACAATTTATTGTCAACGAGATCATTTGGTGGTTATGGGTATGGTTACGGCTTTATGACTTCATCTACCTTAAAAGAACCAGTTTTGAAAGGACGATTCAGATCAGTTAGCAGCTACCAATTAGAAAAAGATAAATTTAGCAAAAATTGGGGAGAAGACGTAAGTAGAACGATACCAAGGTCCAAAGTTAAGGAAGCTCATAAGAGTACAGAGAATCTGATGTCACCATTAAATTCAACATCCTCTTGTTTTTCATGCGACTGTTTAAGCAATTCTCATAAGCCCCTTGATGCTTGTTTTTTCGCTAAGCCAAAGAGTACAGAAAGTCTTCTTGCCCCTCGGTCTTTAGTAGCAGCTCCATCTGACACAAGTTTAGTAGTTAGAGAAGATCGTGAAAGGAGGAGATCAAGAGGAGCTTCTATTGTAGATTGCTTAGGAGGTGGAAGAAAAGATGAAATGACGCACCTCTGAACAATTAATATATATATATATATATATATATATATATATATATATATATATATATATATATATATATATATATATATATATATATATATATATATATATATATATATATATATAAATATTATATATATATATTGGCAAACTTGTGAATTAATGAAATTTTAGGATCTGAAACGAAAATTCTTATCTTAGGCATCGAACTCTTCACACTACAGTACAAAGTAAAACGTACAGTACATAAATAAATTATAAAATAAAAATAAATTAAAAAAAAAAATTATTTACAAAATTTTAAAATATTTGTTACACATGTCACTAATTATTTGTAATACAATTTGTATAATGGCTGTAGAACGTTAAACAAAGATTTCTTAACTTTATAATGCTTGAGATAAGACAAAGGAATTGGATCATTAATAATGTATTGAGATTAGAAGTAAAAATTCGTTGATAATTTCCATGGAAAACTAATATAGGAAGTAGTGTAATTCAACCAAAAATAAAAAATTAAATCATATCTTCTAACAGAGCAAAATATTTTATATATATATATAATATATATATATATATATATATATATATATATATATATATATATATATATATATATATATATATATATATATATATATATATATATATATATATATATATATATATATATATATATATATATATATATATATATATATATATATAGTGTAATAAAAGAATTAAGTAAAAAGTATAAAATATATCGAAATTTTTAGTAAGAAAGCCATTCCCTCCTCATTCTCATGAGTCAATCGAGGAATCAAAATTTAATTTTATTCACTTTTAACCCTTAAAACTTTGACCAAATTTAGGCTCTTCTTCCCAAAATATTATTATTATTATTATTATTATTATTATTATTATTATTATTATTATATTATTATTATTATTATTATTATTATTATTATTATTATTATTATTATTATTATTATTATTATTATTATTATTATTATTATTATTATTATTATTATGATCCTTATTATGATCAATATTATTATTATTATTATTATTATTATTATTATTATTATTATTATTATTATTATTATTATTATTATTATTAGTGGTAATATTTTTTTACAGGAAATTTTAAGTTGTTGTTGTTGCTGTTGTTGATGTTGTTGTGTAAGTAAATTGAAAAGAAATTGTGATTCGAATCTCCATTTATTACATTGTTCCATTTTACTTTTTAATTAAAATGCTATTTCGTTATATAAATAAAAGGACATTTATTAGGCTTACTTCAGCCATGATAATATATATATATATATATATATATATATATATATATATATATATATATATATATATATATATATATATATATATATATATATATATATATATATATATATATATATATATATATATATATATATATATATATATATATATATATATATATATATATATATATATATATATATATATATATAATATATATATATATATATATATATATATATATATATATATATATATATATATATATATATATATATATATATATATATATATATTTTTTTTTTTTTTTTTTTTTTTTTTTTTTTTTTTTTTTTTTTTTTTTTTTTTTTTTTTTTTTTTTTTTTTTTTTTTTTTTTTTTTTTTTTTTTTTTTATTATTTTATTATTTATATATATATATATATATATATATATATATATATATATATATATATATATATATATATATATATATATATATATATATATATATATATATATATATAAAATAAAATTTAAATTTAAAAAAAAAAAAAAAAAAATTTTAATAAATAAATAAATAATAAAATAATAATAATAAAAGTGTACTAGTTATTTGATTTAAATACCTTGCTAAATATATATATATATATGTATATATATATATATATATATATATATATATATATATATATATATATATATATATATATATATATATATATATATATATATATATATATATATATATATATATATATATATATATATATATATAGTGCCCAAATTATAATAGGTATTCGTTTATGTATTTGGATGCTAAAGAAATACAATGAATAAAGTTTCAAGCTTACCTGATCTTGAAGTCACATAAATGAATAAGCGACGTGATTGTAGACAACGAATAAACAAATGATATATTAAAGAAATTACAAAATAAATATTAGATCCCAATTTTTTCCAAAGGTGCTTATCTAAGGAAAATGACGTCAATACCCAGAAATGAACAATCCCAAGAGAAATATAGAATAAGATAAAACAACGATTGTCCAGGTAAAGCACACGAATGATGTACGCAAGTTATTAATGGCACAATGTCTAAGAGGGAAATAATATCACAAATAAATTCTGCTTTTTAAAACAACGGAAAAATATATGACATTGCTCTCACAAAGAAGGGAAGAGACACTCTGTTTCAAGATGCAATATTTTAGAGAAAGTGACAAAAAAAGATGCACTATGAGTTTTTTGGAATGTTTTGTTGGATATGGAAATAATTAATATTTAATTAATTTTATTTTATTAATGGATGAGTAGGTTCATTCCATCTTCAACTAAATCTTTTTCTCCTCAAAAACCATGGTTCGATGGAACTAGCTTTCATGCCATTCATGAAAGAGACAGTGCTTTTCGTGCATGGAAAAACTAATTCTCATTCAGCTCGGAATCGTTGCTGAGATATTATTCGATGGGGTAAAGCGTGTTTTTACCAAAATGAAGTATGCTGACCTTCTTTGTTCTATTACTGACAAAAATTTCTTACTTCTAGCCAAAAACGTCTTTAACAACTTCTGTAAATCTGCATTTCCTCCTCTTTTTCGACTTGATGGCTTTGTTACTAATACTTCTTCTGAAAAGGAAAATCTCTTCGGCCTCCCTTTTCCTCCAGTTCAACCCTGAATGATTTCGACTCGCCTCCTACTTCTCCTCAGGTGTCCTGTGATTGAACATGATCATGTGTATGGGATCCTGAGAATTATGAACGCCAGGAGTGTCAGTGGCCCGAATGGCATTCCTCACCTTGTTTTGAGGGAATGTGAGTCTGAGTTGGCTCCTGTTCTTGTTCGACTCTACTTTCTATGCCTTAATATTAATAAGTTTTCCTCAGTGTTGGAAGCGCGCATATGTTCAGCCGATCCCGAAAAAGGGTAGCCGCTCTGATACTTCTAACTATCGTCCTATAGCTCTCACTTGTGTTCTGTCTAAAATTTTTGAAACTCTCCTTCACTTTCATTTTCTGAATCATCTGGAGTCTCACTCCCTTCTTTCAGATTATCAGTATGGCTTTCGACGTTCAAGATCAACTGGTGATATTATTTCCTATCTTACTGATTTATGGTCTCCTGCTCTTAGGGATTATGGGGAGTTTTGTGTGGTGGTGCTTGATATTTCCAAGGCTTTTGACCGTGTGTGGCATGCGTCACTACTCTCCAAGCTCCCTTCTTTGGGTTTCCTCCTACTCATTGCTTACTTATGTCTAGTTTTCTCTCAGATCGTTCCATATCGGCAGTTGTCGATGGTGTGACTTCTTCCTCCTTTTCTGTCAATTGTAGTGTTCCTCAGGTTTCTGTTCTATCTCCAACTTTATTCTTACATTTCATTAACGATCTTCTCAGCTCCACTTCTAACTCTGTTCATTCTTATGCCAACGACTCAACTCTTCATTCTTCTAGAAATTTCAAATCTGCTCCCTCATTTGCTTCTAGGATTACTTCTCGTCTTCAACTTTCTGATTCCATTCTTACCGGTCTGGACGGGATTTTCCGGTGGGGTCGCCTCAACCTAGTGAAATTCAACTCTTTAAAAACTCAACTTCTTCACATCTCTCTCTTAAAATCACCTCCCAACTTTCCTATCTCCTTCGACGGCTCTAACGTCTTACCTGTAAGCAACATTAACATTTTTGGCCAGAATATAAACAATAAACTTTCTTGGAACCCTCATATCACAACGGTTGATAAAGCGGCCTCAAAAAAGCTGGGAATACTGTTCAAATTGCGGGAATTTTTTTCCTCCGAACAGTTGCTCCAATTATATAAGTGTTTCATTCTTCATTGATGGAGTACAGTTCTTATATTTTGGGGCTCCGGTTCCACCTTTTTTGGGACGGAGTTTAGTCTAAGGTCAAAAGATTATAAACTGCTCATTCCATTCAAACTCACTTGATACCCTGTCTCTGCGACGTGACGTTGGTGCACTATCTCTTTAGTATAGGTACTACAACGGAAGTTGCTTGAGGGAATTGACCTTTCACATTCCACCAAAATTTTGTTATCCTCTCAGCACAAGGAGTGACATGCTTTCGCATGAATTTTGTGTGAATGTATTAAACCTCAGTCTTGTCCGTTGTGGTGTCTCCTTTCTTCCAGCGACTTCTGTTTTGTGGAACTCTCTGCCATCACCTATTTTTCCTGCTGCATTTATTCTTCCTCTCTTTAAAACCTCCGTGTGCGCTCACCTGAAAGATTTGAGTTAGACTGGGATTGGGTGTTTTTTTTATTAATTTAAATTTCTGCCCCTCCTAGAAAATGGCTCAACCCGTGAGTGGTGATAAACTGTATATATATATATATATATATATATATATATATATATATATATATATATATATATATATATATATATATATATATATATATATATATATATATATATATATATATATATATATATATATATATATATATATATATATATATATATATATATATATATATATATATATATATATATATATATATATATATATATATATATATATATATATATATATATATATATATATATATATATATATATATATATAGAATATCATACAAAATGAAATGATGAAAAATTCACAGCATGGAACAGTTGCAAATAATCGATATTATTAAAAAAGTAATTTTCATGGGTTCATGCAAATTTATCAGTTACGATTTGAATAAAGTAATCATAATTGTCAAATGCAAAATTGTCTGCCTACACTCATCATAGCCAGCCCATTTAACCTGTCCTCCCCCATAGTGCTTCGTAGCCAAGTCTTGATCCTTCGCAGAGTACTGAAAGAGCACCCTGCTGTACTGGTGGTGCATGGCTGAGCGAGTAGTATCAGCAGAGCCTTTTTCGTCTCCGGAAACAAAGGTTCAGTCTCCTTTAAGACTTGGGAGACGACCAGATCTTTTAGTTCTTCACTACTCAGTTTCTTTTCCTTCCAAATTTTTGACGAAAGTTCCAGCTCTGCTTCTAGGTCATCTAAATGGTAAATGGTAAAAGTTGTATATTGAAGCTGCCTTTTGCTTTAATTCATTGATTGTCATGAGTAACATGTGAAAAGGATATAAATATGTCAATTCAAAGGCAGTTGTATTTTCTTTAGAAAACCGTAATTCTAAAGAGGTTATTTAGAATCCAGGCACAGAATTATTAAGGATCTTCTCCAGAACTCCGGGGGATTTGTTGCTGGATGGTTGCTGCGGTGCTGCTGCCTACCTACAATCCGGTATATTCAGATCTAGTCCCAGTTGATAGGCGATC
Organism: Armadillidium nasatum; assembly: GCA_009176605.1. NCBI lineage: Eukaryota > Metazoa > Arthropoda > Malacostraca > Isopoda > Armadillidiidae > Armadillidium > Armadillidium nasatum. Next base: position 7,189 of record SEYY01002873.1, on the reverse strand, counting down.
TGATTATCTTCTTTTAACACTTCACCGTGATTTTGTCTTCATCTTTACGAAAGTGCCTAACCATTTCCACAATGAGTTGAATGTGCTGCGAGGTTTTGACGATATATAAAGTCTTGGATTGGAGAGCATTCACAACTGGCTCTAACACCGTAGAATACCGTAGTCATTATTAATGGCGACTTACGTGCTGCAAAATTCAACTGAAATGCGTTTTTTTCTTGTGGCGCCATTTCCTTTAACGGAAAGGATTTCTAACGCTTGTATTATTCGTAAAAAAGTGTCCTTAAACACTCTAATACATTTATGTTTTTCAGACTATCTGGTCTGACATAGACTTGGAATGTTTGGCATTAATTTTCTTCTCAAAACCGACTTACGGAAAACGTAAAAATGTCATTTATAGTTCCCACAATATTGTGGATTTCAGGTATTGTGTTCAAATCATATACTACCAGATTTAGTTTGTGTGAAGAGCAATGAAAGAACAATTCTTTTTTATACTTTTCCCACAATATTGCTTGGACCTCACATTTTTTTTGCAAGACATCGTAGAACAGCTACTGAAATAAAAGCCCACGAATTTCTCAGGATCCTGCTTTTCGCTGCTGACAAAATCGTCAAAGGCTTTCGCAATGGTTTTTTTTGCGTCAAGCGATTCCAGTTATGCAAAGCTAATATATTCCTCTTTTATATTATCAGTCACTTTGGCGAAATACCGCAACCCTATTTATAACTACTATTTTCAAGAAATATCAGCGATTTCATCTGCTAGTAAGCTAAACGCATACGATTCCTTGCCCTTATTAACAATTCTTTCCCTTATAGCATAGTATTACATAAAGAAATAATATCATCCTAAATCTGAACTGATTGGTATGTAACATTTTTCTTCCCATTTTCAAAATGGTTTTTCAATGGCATCTATTCGTAAACGCACAAATATTTCAGCATTCCCTCGTCATGATGCTTACTCCGAAGCGATAAATTGTGCATACCAGAAAATGCAACCTGAAATTATTGAGGATAATACTTTTCTAATTTTTTTTATGGTTTTCTTAGAAAACTGTTTAACTGGGATGTCTACCAGCAAGTCCTGTAGGAACAATCTTCCAGCTTCAACAACAATTTTATGCTACTCGGTGTTTGTATGTCCCTTACAAACCTCATGAACATTTTTATATTTAGTAAGAGGTATTATTATTAAAGAGCCCAGGACTCCTCTGATCGAACTTTTATTTAATTGAAATAAAATACAAACCTTGCAAAACTTTAGGCACTTAGAGTATGCCAGCCAAAAGAATATGTCTCCAATCACTGATTATTGAATTTCCTCTTTAATAGGGTAGCATCTTCCAAAAAATTATAGGTCTTCTGTGGAATTCAATAATCATTCAGTAACTGTTTCTTTTTCTTGGTCGAAATCATATACGACTGTCCAACGTATCTACCAATGTCATTTTCGTGACTGACATCCACTGAAACCAAGCTTCGACATCTAGCCCATATCTTGACTGGTCGAGAAGCTGGGTCAGGGTCCTTCATCATGCGAAGTATGAGTCAGTATTATTATTAAAATTCGACATAATAGAAAAAAGCCAAGTCAAATCTAAATAGATCAAGTAAGGTATTTATTTCGTTGTTTCAAGCAAGCCCAGTATATCAAGCAAGCCCAGTAGGGTCAGCATTACAAATAGGAAAACGCTCTATAAGCCCTCAATAAGAGTAATAGTTTTCTGGAGGGACAGTTGCCCCCTACCTCCTGTCCCCCTGATCACCTGTCCCCCCTTACGATACCGTATATTATATATATATACTATATATATATATATATATATATATATATATATATATATATATATATATATATATATATATATATATATATATATATATATATATATATATATATATATATATATATATATATATATATATATATATATATATATATATATATATATATATATATATATATATATATATATATATATATATATATATACTATATATATATATATATATATATATATATATATATATATATATATATATATATATATATATATATATATATATATATATATATATATATATATATATATATATATATATATATATATATATATATATATATATATATATATATATATATATATATATATATTTATATATATATATATATATATATATATATATATATATATATATATATATATATATATATATATATTATATATATATATATATATATATATATATATAAATATATATATATATATATATATATATATATATATATATATATATATATATATATATATATATATATATATATATATATATAATATATATATATATATATATATATATATATATATATATATATATATATATATATATATATATATATATATATATATATATAATATATATATATATATATATATATATATATATATATATATATATATATATATATATATATATATATATATATATATATATATATAAATATATATATATATATATATATATATATAATATATATATATATATATAGTATATATATATATATATATATATATATATATATATATATATATATATATATATATATATATATATATATATATATATATATATATATATATATATATATATATATATATATATATATATATATATATATATATATATATATATATATATATATATATATATATATATATATATATTGCGAGATCGACAGCCAGACCGATATTAATGAGCTAAATTAACGGATTCTCTAACGCTATTAACGGTAGATAGACCGATACTTTTTTATCCCACGCTCTTCCATAAGCCCATTTTTGAGGGGAATTTGAAAGAAATTTACCTCAAGCTCTTTCCTGTGTGTTTTTTTTTTTTTAGAGTTTTCAACGGAATTCTACAGAAATGAATTACATTCAATTGAAGCCAGAATCGCTGTAACATCTGAAAGGCTATCTGTAGGTCTTTCATGATCCCATGCTCTTTCGTGATGCTTTTTGAGCAAGAGACTTTACCCCGAGACCTTTCAGACTTTTTATGGAATGCCAGGGCCACATTTTTAATGCACTGAAAATTCCATTAGTCATACTCTTTCTTTTTGTTTAGGCTTTGGAGCTTCCATTCTTTCAGGCTTCTTCTGATGGAACTCTGCAAGGATTTTCGGAACTCGGAGGTTCCCCAAAAGGGTGCGCAGAGCCCCGCTCGTAGAAGGGTTTCGGAACTCGGAGGTTCCTCAAGAGGGAGAGGACGGAGTCCCCCTCTCAAAAAGGTTTCGGAACTCGTAGGTTTCTCAAAAGGGGTTGCGTAGCCACCCTACTAGAACTGTTTCTGAACAAGGATGTCTTTCACAGAAAGATCCTCTTTCCATGACATTTTGAAAGATATCTATATATATATATATATATATATATATATATATATATATATATATATATATATATATATATATATATATATATATATATATATATATATATATAATATATATATATATATATATATATAGACAGAGAAAAATTTTCCGCACACCAGGATTCGAACCCATTGACAACATCGTGCCGTAAGACAATGTACGGAAGGCTCAACCACCGAGCTACGACGCCTTCCCGAAAAAGAAGGCATAGTAGAACGGTTTTCAAGCTCTTCTGCTTCGAATCACTGTAGCAACTCGGTACTTATCTAAATCCATAGGAGGGTGCTTGGAACCCCTACTGGGGCTACCATGGCATTCTGCTGGGTGGTCCTGGGCTGCAGAAGCAACCACCCAAAGTCAAGCAACGCCAACATGAGCACAACAGCTGTTGCGACTAAGTTAGCAATATAAGACAGATAAAATTTTTACGCACGCCAGGATTCGAACCCATTGACAACAGCGTCGCCGTTAGACAATGTACAGAAGGCTCTACCACCGAGCTACGCAATAGTAGCCCCAGTAGGGGTTCCAAGCACCCTCCTATGGATTTAGATAAGTACCGAGTTGCTACAGTGATTCGAAGCAGAAGAGCTTGAAAACCGTTCTACTATGCCTTCTTTTTCGGGAAGGCGGCGTAGCTCGGTTCCCAACTTCTAGAACCATGCTAAGAACTATTCTTCCTCTGACTTGACTGTGACGAAATAATCATCCTTTATTGACCAGAAATTACCTCTATCTAAATTGCTTTTTTTCTTTTAATATTTATTTTCTATTAAACCGCCGAAAGTACGTTGTATCGAAAGATGTATTGCTTCCAGAGGTTGGCATAAGCGCAAATGAAAGCGCAATTTGCGCTTTAGGTAAAAAAATTGAGCTTTTGCGTTTGTGCGAAATTTCGAAAATGTGCGCTTTTGCATTTGCGCTAAACAACTTTTTTACGAGCGCAAAACAGCAAATTTGCGCTCTATCTAAATATCTGCTTCAAGAACACGATGCCCTTTGCCTACTTAAACATCGCCGTTGCATTTCCCACATATTAAACATCTTGGCTACTAGGGATGTTTCGAAAGTTCTTCGTTGGTCCTCTGGTGCCAAAGATCCATTTAATAAGACACTTGCCAAAGCACAGGCATTGTGGAATGGCCAAAATAGGAAAATTACAGCTGCGGTGAGAATCAAACTTAAAACACCAAGTATTAATCGCTGGAAATTCCCATACGATTCTTTTAAAGACCTGCTTAAGAATCTTGATGGTAGCATGACACAAATCAACAACATTTTTATGAAACAAAAGCCTTGTCTTCCAGTATTTAATAAAACTGATAAAGAGATAATTGCTAAGTGAATCGAAATAATGACGCCTATTGCTGTTAGGATAGATATGTTGCAGGATGAGAAGAATGCCTGCATGGGAGTTCTATGGCCTAACCTCTTCCTCCTCAAGGACAATCTCGTGGAAATGTGCAAAAATTTAACTATGCCTAAAACGTAGTTAACTACTTGCTAAAGCAACCAAAGTCAAACAGAGGGAAAGAAAAGGGCTTTGAACCGAGGTTCAACATGATCTTTGATTATTTTGATTTGCTTATGTCAACAGCCCAGCACCTTCACTTCAAACTCGGAGTGGTACGTAGGTTAAATGAGGGGAAGTACCCACCTGTCAAGATGGAGAAAATAAAGTGTAATACTGAAACGAATTTAACTCCTCCACATCAAGGCATTGAAGGTGATGGGACTGAGTCTGAAATGGGTCCATTTAAGGTAAGTTAGTTTTATAAATTGGAACAAACTTCAAACATCTCTTGTATTTATATATATATATATATATATATATATATATATATATATATATATATATATATATATATATATATATATATATATATATATATATATATATATATATATATATATATATATATATGTAGTGGCCGTTTATATAAGAGTTAACCAAGAATTTAAAAATACGTTTTCTATAAACAGAAGAAAACATATTTTATGTATAACTTGTTTATATATAGTTTGTTTGTTTTTATGAAGCATTTAAACTAGTAATAAAATGAAAATAAAGTTCTTTGTGTTGTAAAAATAATTATTATTTATGTATAAAACTATAAACTATTGTTTTAAAAAGTAAAACATGTAAAATATAGTGTATATTATGTATAATTCCATCTCAAGTTGTAAACTATTTTGTAAACAAATTTTGACCGCGCTTTTTGCTATTTCTACTCTACTTAGCAAAATTTCCGCGCGAAACCTCGAGGGAAAACCATTTTAAAATATTATTATTAAATATAAAATATATTTCTTTTATAAAATATTACATTAAATTTTTAATAAAAAAAATTTTTGTGTTCAAAACATCGATTCTAATGTAAAATAATATGTATTATATAAATATATTATTAAATAATACTTTAGAATTAAAATAAATAAAAAATTTTATATTATTTCAATGTGAATTCATGAAACTTTTATAATAATGATTTTGTAAGAAATTTTTGTTAAAAATGTGAAACCAAATAAAGTGAAAAAACCAATCATTTGTTAATTGATCCTTTATATTTTGAGATAATTTCAAAAGGTCGTTAGCAAATATTGTTACATTTACTTTAGCCAAGAAGCCGAAAGAAGAGACTGTCCAAAAGCAGAAGAAGAAAACGCCACTACAGCAGCAGCAGAAGAAGGCGTCCCAGTTGAAGAAGTTCCAACGCACTCTTGCTCCCGAAAGGAGACCCAGTTTGGCAGACCATTCTGCCCTCGACTGTGGTTCCTCCTTGGACGTAGTCTGCCATCCAAGGCTACAGACGGTCCGCGAGCTTGAAGAAAAGTGGTGGCTACCACACGCCTACCAGTCGGCATTCCACAAGGGGACATAGAAAACACCCAGCCTCCTGATCTATCTCCCTGCGCTACTACAAAGTATAGGGACCTCCTGCAATACATAGTTGGTAACCCTTGAGATAATTAGGTTCCTACATACTGGTAACTCTGATCATTGGTTACCATATATATATATATATATATATATATATATATATATATATATATATATATATATATATATATATATATATATATATATATATATATATATATTTATATATATATATATATATATTTCTGTAATATTTAGAAATTATATCAAGAACTCAAATCTTTTTTAAAGTTTCATTTGAACATTATGGAGTGTATTGTGAATTATAATGTATAATTATATATATATATATATATATATATATATATATATATATATATATATATATATATATATATATATATATAATATATATATATATTTTTTTTTTTTTTTCTCCTCTGGTGGGCAAAGCCAGAGGCCTACCATTGTTCCACCAGAGTTGGAGAAAAGTCGGAAACATGGTCAAATTAAAGGCCGACATGACCTGATACACGGCGTTTAAAGGTGCTTAAGTCATAAGTAGTTGGGAAAATAGATGAAGGAAGTGTGTTCCAGACTTTACCATAGAGTAAATGTAAGATTGAGCATGAGGTTAAGTCTGGGGTCAGAGAGTTGGACAGAGAAAGGATGAGACTGTGTAGAAAGACGAGTCGCACGAGCCCTTTTTCAATGGAGGAGGTATGCGACGAGAGAGTTCAGAAGAGCAGTGTCCATTGTAATAGCGATAGTAGAGAGAGAGTGACGCAACATTTCGACGGGCAGAAAGAGATTGGAGAGAATTAGTGAGAGCAGGAGAATTGATAAGGCGAAAAGCTCTAGACTCC
>SEYY01002872.1:52500-70000 GCA_009176605.1 Armadillidium nasatum | reverse complement strand
GAAACATCTCAATTCTTCTAATCTTATCTCAGATCGCCAGTTGGCTTTCGAAAAGAAACGCTCTACTGGTGATCTTCTTTCCCTTCTCTCTGACTCTTGGTCCTCCGCTCTTCGGCATTTCGGTGAATTTTTGCTGTGCGCTGGACATATCGAAAGCTTTCGATAGAGTCTGGCACAAGCTTGATTTCCAAACTTCCCTCTTTCGGAATCTATCCTTCTCTCTGTGACCTTCTCTCTAATTCCTTTCGGTCGTTCATATAGCAGCTGTTGTAGACGGCCACCGTTCATCCTATAAATCTATTAATAGTGGTGTTCCTCAAGGATCTGTCCTATCCCCAACACTTTTTCTTTTTTCATTAATGACCTTCTCTCTATTACTTCATCTCCTATCCACTCCTATGCTGATGACTCCACCCTTCATTACTCTTTTAATTGAAAGACGCCCCTCCAGCAACAGTTAATAGAGGCAAGAGGGTGGCCTTGGAGCAACTAACTCTGATCTATCTCTCATTTCCAATTGGGGCAAGAAAACATTCGTTTTCAATGCCTCACTCAATTCCTCCATCTCTCTACTCGACACAATCTTCCACACAACTACGATATCTTTCGAAAACACAAACTCAAACCTTCATCTCTCCTTAATATTCTCGGTGTTTCTTTTTCTCGTGATCTTTCTTGGAAAGATCACATTACCTCTCTTTCTAAACAAGCTTCTAAGAGGTTGGGTGTTCTGAGGCGCCTTCAGTATTTCTTCACACCACCCCAGTTGCTTGCTCTGTATAGGGGTGTTGTTCGCCCCTGTATGGAGTATGCGTCACACATCTGGGGTGGTTCCACACACACAGCTCTCCTGGAAAAGGTGGAGTCTAGAGCTTTTCGCCTTATCAATTCTCCTGCTCTTCACTAATTCTCTCCAATCTCTTTCTCCCGTCGAAATGTTGCGTCACTCTTCTCTCTACAATGGACACTGCTCTTCTGAACTCTCTCGTCGCATACCTCCTCCATTAAGAAGGGCTCGTGCGACTCGTCTTTCTACACAGTCTCATCCTTTCTCTGTCCAACTCTCTGACCCCAGACTTAACCTCTATGCTCAATCTTACATTTACTCTACTGGTAAAGTCTGGAACACACTTCCTTCATCTATTTTCCCAACTACCTATGACTTAAGCACCTTTAAACGCCGTGTATCAGGTCATGTCGGCCTTAATTGACCATGTTCCGACTTCCCCCAACTCTGTGGAACATGTAGGCCTCTGGCTTTGCCACCAGAGAGAAATAAAAAAAAAAATAAATAATAAAAAAAATATATATATATATATATATATATATATATATATATATATATATATATATATATATATATATATATATATATATATATATATATATATATATATATATATAGATGAGAGAGAGAGAATTGGTTTTTACTTCAATGAAAATTACAGACTAATTTGTTATACTATATGTTTGAGTTCGTAATTATGATTTCTTTCACATACTTTTTTTTATCATGAATCTTCACTCTTAAATCGCATGAGAATATGTAGATGCTTTTTGATGATGAAATTCGTATCTCTATGCAGAGTTGAAGCATACATAAGCGAATATAATCAATTTGTCGAGCACATATAACGGAAGTATTTCTTCTGCGTTAGATATATTGAAATACTTTCGATTAAGTATGGCACAAAATATTGATTTCTAAATTTTCGACTTTCGTTTTCTAAACTCTTAATTTTCTCTGATTTCCTATTATTCTAACGCAGCTGTTGTAAACGATTATAATTTATTCCTCCAAAGCAGCGTTTTTCAACCTGGGGATCAAGATCACAAAAATAAAAATTATGTACGAAAAAAAAAATTTCATATCGTTTCATAATAATCTTCGTGTACATTAAAATGTAAACAAAGTTTAAACACGAAATTTTTAGTTTTTAAATTTTTTCTAATGAATAATTGCAAAACTGAACTAAAACTATTTTGTTTTCATGAAATAGTTTGCGTGAATATTTTAAATATATTAATCGTCCGTTCGATAAATAGCTCAATCTACGCGTTTGAACTTGCACATAACATTAAGTAGCCGTAATATATATATCATAAGCTGCACTTTTGAATTTGACACCTACCAGATATAATACTCGTAAGTAATTAGTGGTCGATAGGTTATTAACCATGTTTTCTTTTCTTTGGGGTTTGTGACATTACTAATTAACTTTAGGTTTTTGCTTTCCGGGGAATCTCGAAGCTTAAATGGAGTTCGCCAAAGCTTTCTATCTTAATCTTTTTCAACTTTTCATCAATAATTTAACCTTACATTCTTTTGCCAATGACCACCATTTATCAATCTTATTAACTTAGAAAAGAATCAATTGCAACCACAAATAGAAAATGCCGAGATGATGGCTATGGTAAAACTGACCTTTGTTCTTTTTACCTTTTCTGGTAAAAAGGCAGAAGAGAACATGGATCATTTTCAAACATTCAAAAATCTAGTTCCTCGATCTAATGAACATACTTATTTTTCTACATTCACATTTTTTTCCGAAAACACGTAACATAAACCTTTGTCTGCCTTTTTTATTCTTGGTTTTCAATTTTCTCACGATCTTTTCGGAAGTATCGCATAGTTTCTATCACTAAAGAAGTAAGTTTCTAGTTTAGATACTCTAAGGGGAGAGGAGGATTTTCACATACATAGGTCTAATCACAGACTTTACGGCTATAATTATTACTTTCACGTGCTCCACTAGCTATGTCTTATGCACTCTCCTTTGATCTGAACTTGCAAACTCAGCTTATGGAGGCATGTTTACTTTTGATTATATATATATATATATATATATATATATATATATATATATATATATATATATATATATATATATATATATATATATATATATATATATATATATATATATATATATATATATATATATATATATATATATATATATATATATATATATATATATATTTTTTCCCTTTGGACCTTCCTCACTTGAAGGGCCACACTGCTTTTAGGAAATCTGTGATTGCCGCCGGCCGTGTCCAAAGGTCTCTCAGAGAGGATTCTGTGTTATGTAAGGGAGGGTAATCTTTGTTTTTTTTTTTTTTGTTTGGTATTTGTGTTTTTGTATTACCACTGAACCACTTTTAATATAGGTTACCACCTTACCACTGCATAACTATATATATATATATATATATATATATATATATATATATATATATATATATATATATATATATATATATATATATATATATATATATATATATATATATATATATATATATATATATATAATATATATATCCTTAACAACCCCCCCTCCCGAAATAAAACCCGACTTTCAACAACCTCCCAAGACACTTACAAATCTCACTAGCAAGATTAGAGATGCGGGCACCACCCAAATTTCAACATTACAAACACAAATTCAAAATAAACCAGGCAACATCTCCCACTTGTACCAGATGCGGAAATGGCCCGGAGACCGCGAAACATTTTCTACTACACTGTCCTTCCATCTCTCGCCCAGAATCTCCTCGGGCATCACTTCATTGAAGGATCTCTGGACGAGGCCGACTGCGGCAGGAGGCTTCATTAGGAAGTTTGTGGCCACCTCAACACGGGGTGGTCAGGGGGTGAGAAGAATAAAATATAAATATATATATATAAATATATATATATATATATATATATATATATATATATATATATATATATATATATATATATATATATATATATATATATATATATATATATATATATATATATATATATATATATATATATATATATATATATATATATATATATATATATATATATATATATATATATATATATTTAAATAATTAAATATTAGAGAGATATTAAGGAAAAAAATTTAAAAATATTTAAAATTTATATATATAAAAAATATATTTTAAAAAAAAAAAAAAAAAAAAAAAAATCTACAAAAAGTTTTAAATATATATATATATATATATATATATATATATATATATATATATATATATATATATATATATATATATATATATATATATATATATATATATATATATATATATATATATATATATATAATGATTAACTATTAATATACATAATATATTTTACAATTGCAAAGAGAAGAAGTTTTATTAAGAAGAGATTTTATTCCTTTGTCAATAGTGTCCAGAAAGAACTGTTTTAGATCAGAGTTTAAAACCTTTTCAATCCATTGAAGATGAGAACTAAATTTTATTGATTTATTTAATATAGAAAATAAAAATTGATTTATATATTCTTCTTCAAACAGAATCATCTTTTGAAGAGAATCGAAGACAGCGTCAATTTCAATTAATTCAAAAAGTTGATGTATGGCCATTACCCTTCAAATCTGGAAGAAAATGCATCTGACTTAAGTGTACAAGTTCAAAAAAGACGTCAACATCTTTACACTTGAAGATATCACATTTACAGCCGTATATGAAATGTATAACCATTTCCATAGCTAAAGGGTTTACGTCATTAAGACAAATACAATTCTCTTTTGATTCCTTGAAGTTGCCATTGATCATTGCACGAAATACCTCATTTTGGGAAGTTAGTTTATCCCTTATTTAAATTTATGGTAATGTCTTGCAGTTGAATTGTACAATTTTTATCCTTTTCCATATGAACCAAACAAGAAGAAAAATCGGAATCTGCCAATAAAAATAACTCGTTTTTACTTTCTTTCTTTTTGCGTTTCTTTTTATTCTTCTCTGAGAAAAGACAATCATCTCTATTATTTACGCAAGGGCAATTAATTTTGATGTCATATTCTTTCTGAAATTTAATAATAATAGAAATAATAATAATAATAATAATATAATAATAATAATAATAATAATAATAATTTCATTTGTAAGCTTTATCCAGAAGTTGGAAAAGTGCAATTTGAAATATATTACTACTCGAAATATAAATTAATCAATTAATCTCATTAACAAATTTAAACTTTTTATTTTTATGAACGTCTCTCTAATATAAAAAGGTTGCTTCTTGATGTCTCAAGTTTCTTTTCCTACAACAGATAATTCCTAGGTTTTCCTAGTATAAAAAAAAAAAAAAAAAAAAAAAAAAAAAAAAAAAAAATCTTTTCTATTAATCAGCTCTCTCCTAACATTGGCTTTATATTCCATTGCCTACTTTTTCCATTTCCCTTCCTGTCCTCAGTCATCATTATCTTTTCTCTTCAAGGCCTTTTAATTTTACTACCGCTGATACTACTACTAATCTTCTATCCACCTTCACCTGCTTTAAAATTTTTTATTACTAATCAGAATCATTAATCCCAATACCAACTGATGTCACCCGATCTTCAATCTTTACTAACATTATTTTCTTTCCTGTGAAAATAGAACTACTAAAAACGTAGTACTAGCAACAAAAGTTTTAAGTGAAATTTAATTTCATGAATTGTCACTATGTCTACAATATCCATTCTCTAAGAGTAAAAAGAATATATGACAATCTAGGAATCTATCGTAAATTGATTGAAATCCGAGATCACCATTAGTTATTATGTAATTAAAATATTATTATTTGTTAAAATAAAAAAAAATAAAGTAATGAACTAACCTGCAAAGACTTGTATATCGTGCACAAGGAAGCTATGGTATACAGGTATACATTGCCCTGCTGTGGCTGGGATAAAATACTTAACATATAATCCAATCCTTTGAATTCTAAGAGGAAAGTGTTGAAGAGTTTAGGACACCTGCCAAAAATATAGAAATTCTATACTAACTAATTATATGAATTCTATAATACTAAAAAAAATTGACAAACGTCAAACTACGAAATTTTTTGTATTTACCCAACAATATGTGTGAAGGAAGTTATACACGATAATTTATCCCCACTCGGTTTTAATGGATGAAGACGACTAGCCACTTCCAATTTACCGTATTGGTGATGATGATTAAAATACCTCTTCATGTTTAAAAGAAACTCCTTCACGTATCTTTTAATATCTGAACACTGAGAACAGTTATCTTTTAATCTACCATCTACCAAGTCAACTGTTAGCTTAGGAATGAGCAAGTAATCGAAAATGGGCTGAATACTTGATGTATTTCTGCATGAAAAAAATAATTTTACTTTCTACTTCATAGTCTAAACATTTTGCATTTTTATATATATCACAAAAAATACGGAGATAATAGAAACTTTATTTATTTTGCTTCGAATATTAATACACTAACAATTATTGACATGATATTTTCTTTTCATTTTTATCTAAAAATAAAAAAAAATATTAAATTTTACCTTGCAATACTACTTAGAAATTTTAAAGCTGATTGATGAACAACGGGAGAATAATAGAAATACTGGTAAAGCTTCTTTAAAAAATGCTTGCATAAACAACTAACATCTCTTTCAGTGTAAAGGCCACCTATCTGAAAATATTTATATAATTAATTATCATTAACACAAATGTTTAAAACAAAAAACTGTAAACAATTAACTTTTACATAATTTATAATGTAAATAATTAACTTTTACATAATTTATAATGTAAAAAATAAAATTTAAGAGTCAACAAAATCTTTTAATAATAATACTAATAATAACACAATATATAATAATAATAATAATAATAATATTATACATACTTATATGAGGAAAGAGTTTATCTTTATAAAATAACGTAACATATTTCAAAGAATATAAACTATTTCACAAGATTTCCACATCCCTCCAAAACTAAACAATCAGTCTCCAATATATTGAAACAAAGATACTAAACCAAGAATTACAAAAAATCTTACCTGGTAAATTAATCGAATAATATAATCTAAAACTGAGAGCCATATTTCAGTATGTTGACCGATTAATTCGTATTTACGTTCCAATGTTTTTTCCTTATTATTCTTAAACTTGTCAGGACTATCATCATTTAACAAGATGGATGAATTGCAATCCAATCTCTGAAACAAACACCGATTTAATTTTAAATTTATATATATATATATATATATATATATATATATATATATATATATATATATATATATATATATATATATATATATATATATATATATATATATATATATATATATATATATATATATATATATATATATATATATATATATATATATATATGGGCTAGACCTTCCCCTTTCGCTCCGTTGCCCTTTGGTTCGTTCCTTTTCGCGTTTCACCTTCTCAGAGGGTCTCTAGTGTACCCTCGCCTCACACTGGGAGTGTCTATGCTCCCACTTCTCCTTCCCCCAATCCCTTCACACGTTCCTACAAATTTTACAAGCGCTTACTCTTACATTACCTTTAAATGCAAAAAAAAATGGCGAAACCAAAGCTGCCTCGGAGATGCTTAGAGGGGCGGCATCCAAAGAATGCCCCTCATCCACCCCTTCACCCCATCATCACTTGGGAGTTGGTGGCCTCCGATGATGGGGATGGTGCCGCCATGACCTCTATGTCCGGCTTGCCCCTGGATGCACGGTCTTCTTTTTTCATTAATTTCTGCAACATTCGCGGTCTTTTTCTAATTTCCACTTTGTCGAACACCATCTCTCTTCTTCTAAACCTCATCTCTTATTTCTAACCGAAACTCAGGTGCTTGAGTGTGCTCTGACAGCAAACCTTATTCTGTTTCCTCCTACTGTCTCTATCCTCAATTTTCAGCCAAAGGCGGTTGTTGCGCATATGTGCGCAATGATGTTGTTGTTCTCGTGTCTCTAATTTGGAGTCTTCTGAATTTCTCTACCTTATGGCTTAAGCTTTCTTGCAATTCTACTACTAAATTTATTTGTTCTGTCTATTTATCTCCTAATTCTACTGACTATAAAAAATTCTTCGACTATTTAAACTCCAAAATAGAGCACATTCTTTCTTCTTCTCCTTTCTCTGAAATCATCATTTTAGGTGATTTCAATGTTCACCACCGCCAATGGCTTTCATCTAGTTCTCATGATCCAGCTGGTGAACTCGCCTTCCAATTTTCTATCCAGAAACAACCTTGAGCAGTTGGTGCAACTCCCTACCCGTATCCCTGATCGCCTTGGTGATGAACCCAACATACTTGACCTTTTCTTAACTTCTTATCCTTCTCCTTATACTGTTAAACTCTTTCCTCCTCTGGGTTCATCCGATCACCTTCTTATCTCTGTATCTTGTCCTGTCTCTTCAAGTCTTCCAAAGAACGGCCCCCGCCTTCGGCGAGGAGACGTTTCTGGCACTTCGGTGCTGCTAACTGGTCTGACTTGCGGTTGTACTTCTCTGATTTCCCATGGAATGATTATTGCTTTCGTGGGAGGGGTCCCTCGGAGTGTGCAGAGCGCATAACCGAGGTGATTCTCTCTGGCATGGAGGCGTACATTCCATATTCTTTCCCTTCTACTAAACCTAACAAACCTTGGTTTAACTCTGCTTGTTCTCGTGCTATCCGCCGCAGGGATGCTGCCTTCAGGGATTACCGTCGTCTTCAAACTCCAGAAACTCATGCAACTTATATTTCATCCCGGAATCGTGCAAAATCTATTCTTCGAGATACTAAAAACTCCTTTCTCCGCGCAAATGCAATAATCTTTCTGGTTCTTCTTCTCTCACGCCTTTCTGGCATTTTGCAAAAAATGTCAACTCTAACTTTGCTTCTTCCTCTTTCCCTCCTCTAGTATCTTCTGACGGTACAACTGCCGTTTTACCTTCCTCTAAAGCTGAACTCTTCGCTCAAACTTTTGCCTCTAATTCAACCTTAGACGATTCCGGAGCTATTCCTCCTCCTTCAACCCCCTCCAACTCATTTATGCCTAAAATTGTAATTTCTTCTAAAGATGTCATTTCTGCTCTCTCTGAGCTTAACACTAAGAAGGCGTACGGTCCTGATGGTATTCCTCCTGTGGTTCTCAAAACTTGTGCTTCTGAGCTTGCACCCTGCCTTGGTAAACTATTTCGTCTATGTCTTCTACTTCAACCTTCCCTTCTTGCTGGAAACGTGCGCTCATTCAGCCTGTGCCGAAGAAGGGGGACCCCTCTCAACCCTCTAACTATCGTCCAATTTCTTTCTTTAACCTCCGTTCTTTCTAAAGTTTTCGAATCTATCCTTAACAGGAAGATTTGGAAACATCTCAATTCTTCTAATCTTATCTCTGATCGCCAGTATGGCTTTCGTAAGAAACGCTCTACTGGTGATCTTCTTTCCCTTCTCTCTGACTCTTGGTCCTCCGCTCTTCGGCATTTCGGTGAATCTTTTGCTGTGGCGCTAGACATATCGAAAGCTTTCGATAGAGTCTGGCACAAAGCTTTGATTTCCAAACTTCCCTCTTTCGGAATCTATCCTTCTCTCTGTGACCTTCTCTCTAATTTCCTTTCCGGTCGTTCTATAGCAGCTGTTGTAGACGGCCACCGTTCTTCCTTTAAATCTATAAATAGTGGTGTTCCTCAAGGATCTGTCCTTTCTCCAACTCTTTTTCTAATTTTCATCAATGATCTTCTCTCTATTACTTCATCTCCTATCCACTCCTATGCTGATGACTCCACCCTTCATTACTCTTTTCAATTTGAAAGACGCCCCTCCAACAGCAGTTACTAGACGCAAGGAGGTTGCCTTGGAGCAACTGACCTCTGATCTATCTCGTATTTCAAATTGGGGCAGAGAAAACATGGTTGTTTTCAATGCCTCAAAAACTCAATTCCTCCATCTCTCTACTCGACACAATCTTCCACACAACTATGATATCTTCTTCGAAAACACTCAACTCAAACCTTCATCTGTTCTCAATATTCTCGGTGTTTCCTTTTCTCGTGATCTTTCTTGGAAAGATCACATTACTCTCTTTCTAAACAAGCTTCTAAGAGGTTGGGTGTTCTGAGGCGCCTTCAGTATTTCTTTACGCCACCCCAGTTGCTTGCTTGCTCTGTATAGGGGTGTTGTTCGCCCCTGTATGGAGTATGCTTCTCGCATATCTGGGGTGGTTCCACACATACAGCTCTCCTTGAGAAGGTGGAGTCTAGGGCTTTTCGTCTTATCAACTCTCCTGCTCTTACTAACTCTCTCCAATCTCTTTCTGCCCGTCGAATTGTTGCGTCACTCTCTCTATACTATCGCTATTACAATGGACACTGCTCTTCTGAACTCTCTCGTCGCATACCTCCTCCACTGAGAAGGGCTCGTGCGACTCGACTTTCTACACAGTCTCATCCTTTCTCTGTCCAACTCTCCTGACCCCAGACTTAACCGCTATGCTCAATCCTACATATGTACTCTACTGGTAAAGTCTGGAACACACTCCCTTTATCTGTTTTCCCAACTTCCTTTGACTTGCACACCTTTAAACGCCGTGTATCGGGTCATGTCGGCCTTTTAGTTTGACCAGGCTTCCGTCTTTTTCCCCCAACTCCTGGTGGAATTTTGGTAGGCCTCTGGCCTTTGCCCACCGGAGGTGATATAATAAAATAAATATATATATATATATATATATATATATATATATATATATATATATATATATATATATATATATATATATATATATATATATATATATATATATATATATATATATATATATATATATATATATAATTCTCTATTTTTTTAACAAACAAATATAATAGGTCTATAAATAAACAAGCGACAATTAAATAAACTGGAAATAAATAACTATATAAGAAGTGATAGTATATAATAAAAATTATTGTGAAAGAAAGCAACAGAAGAATAAATAGGAGGAAGAAATTAGACTAGTTTTTAATATGATACCCATTAATATTGGCAGCGTTCTAGATTTTGGGGAGTATTGGTAACAAAAATTAAGAAGGATATGTGAAACTTTTCAATGGCAAAGGAATCGGATAAAAGAAAAGTGGTTATAGGGGTTTACTTATCCGAAATGTGTTAAATTATTTAGGCTCCAATAAAAACTATCACTGAAAACAAACAGGAAAAATTTAAACACTTTATAAGGGGAAGAAAAACTAAAACAAATCAAGAAGGTTGTAACTCCAAACTGAATATTTTATAGAAAGGGAAAGAGTTTATTATAAATCAGTGGGTAGCACCATATTATTTTAGCATTATAAGTAGCATGCAAATGTGCTTTTAACACCACTCCATTATTATAGAATATAATAATTGGAATAGCTTGAGAGAGAGAGAGAAAGAGAGAAAAAGAGAGAGAGAGAGAGAGAGAAAATGAAATTTGTGCTTTCATCTACTTATTAGCTCTTTAGTTCACATTCCCCTTTCTTCTAACTTCTATTATTTACTCCAAGCTACTATTTGCGAGAGATAATTATTCATCCTTCTACATTTTATGAAAGTAATTAAAATTTAAAAAAAATTAAAACCATCTTTCATACCATCATCTAAATAATAATAAAATAAAATTTAATTTCGAAAAACTCATCAATAGTGGTTATTTATTCAAATGTAAACCAATCTTCAGGTGTTTTATGCTGATTTCTAAACAGACTATGTGAATGTATTAAAAAATATTCAACCTTCTGAATATTCTTTTCCTTAAAATAGCTTTTAATATATACAGTATTTCCACTTTCCCTTTTGAATTTTGAACTATTTTCCATATTACCCAGTATCTTTAATCCTTTCCTTTCTTACTCCTAGTGAAGTTTAATTCTGGCTTTCTTAACCTTTTCCATTAAAGATTTTGACTGTCGCTTTATTTTTTATATTTTCATATGCCTCGACTAATCTCCAGCCTCAAATGATGATATTTAAGCCCTGACCCCTCCCTCCGTATCTCCTTAATTATATTAACTTAAGGTTTCCCTCTTCAAAACTAGACGATTTTTTTTTTCAATACCTCCAGAACTATGTTATCCTGCTTCTCATTTTGAAGCTTACAACCGATTTTTTAACTTTCCTTACATTCAAAGGTTCTCATTCTCAATTTATTTCATCAAAAGACACCGAAGACATCTTAATTAATTTGTCATTTTAAGTATGTTTACCCATGAGATTCCTTTCAACTCACTCTGTTGTTCAACACATTAACAAAGTTATTTTTTTTAACCTTGTGCAAAACTTTCAAATTCCATCCAATTTTCTTATTAGGCTATATTTTCTTATTAGCTAAATTCTTAAATCCATATTCCAACCTTTTATGTTTATTCCTTGAGCTAAAGATTATCTTTCTTCTTATCACTTCATTTAATGTAAAACAATTTAGTGAAAATATGAGAACACAGTTAACTTCACAAGACTAATCTAGCCTATGAAATAAATTAACAACACGTCATAAATAAAGTGCAAAATATTTTATAATAAAAAACAACTGAGTAAATAAATACCTCTGAATTTTCTGAAGCAGTTTCGATTTGCTTCTCGTTTTCAACTTTTACTTTCTTCCCAGTTCCAAATTTAATTTGTACATTTTTCTCTTTCCTTTTTCTCCTTTATTTCTCATTTTCAATAATTTTCTTACCTAAATACAAGTAACTTATAAGTCATTAATTAATCGCTCAACATTACCTCTAGAATCTAAATTGAAAAACTTTAAGAATCAATTTTTCGAAGCACCTTAAATCTGATCCCTAAATTCGATCATCTGTTCTGTAAGGATCGTTCAGAAATTAGAGTAACGCCGAAGTCAGTATTTCCGAAGATGTCATATTACTACTTTAATATATTATTCTATTTTAAGGAATAAAAAATTAAAGGATTACTTCCTCCAAACGCAAATATCTCACCTTATCTCTTCATTGCGAATCAATGAGTTACAATTCAAAAAGTTTTGTTTCTTACTTTTATATGATAAAAGTTAAAACAAGCACACTATCAATTGTTATTCAATCTCCCCGTGACTATAACTAACGAGGCGAAAATCACCAGGATAATTGAGTAAAAAGTTCTTCCCTTTGGTATAGAAAACTGATAACGTAATCAACCATGAACTTACTCGTTAACTATACCAAGGAACCAATCAAAATGTGGTTGGGGAAGATGTAAAGTGAGAATAAAGATTAATAAAATGACGAGAAGCGTCTAATCTCTGGTAGTAGTATATAATTAACAGACATAAAGGATAGAGCCTAACCTTAATGTTACTGTTAATAAAGAGAGAATACTTGAAGTGACTAAAAGGATGTGTACAGTGAAGCAACAACTAATGATGAAGTGTTCAAAAATGTCGTGCTAATTTTAGTAACCGATGTTACAGCAAATTTCTCAGACCAACGATCAGAGCTAGAATTGCACAGCGCCTAAAAATCACGTTCGGTACAAAGACAAAAGTCAATTCGGTATGATATTGAAAGTTACGGATATAATTGT
Organism: Armadillidium nasatum; assembly: GCA_009176605.1. NCBI lineage: Eukaryota > Metazoa > Arthropoda > Malacostraca > Isopoda > Armadillidiidae > Armadillidium > Armadillidium nasatum. Next base: position 56,687 of record SEYY01002872.1, on the reverse strand, counting down.
TACGGTTGATACGTAATCGAAAATATCGGTTTACGCGGCTATTACAGTTTTCGATGATAGTTTCCTTTTCAATTAATTTTTCTTTTTTTTTGTATAATGAAAAAGGTCCACTTAGCCCTCTTAAAATACAATTTTCTACTTCTTGGTTTATTCCACCGTGAACAAATGATTACAGCTTTTTTACAAAACTAACAAATATTCACAAAGCAATAGATCAATAAAAATAGAAAACAACAGTTGTGTCAAAGTTTCTCCTAAAAATGGAAAATGCGTAGGAGGAGATCAGTGGAGAAAAGGAATAAGTGGGTAGATGTTTAATTAAATATTAGTTTGAAGTAAAGAAGTACTTCAAACAAACACACAAACAAATGTAATTTAGGAAGAGAGTGAATGTAAACTTTACTTTATATGTATATAACCACGCCATCTGAAAGAGAAATATAATTAGTAACATAATAATTACACTAAATTTAAGTTGATATATATATATATATATATATATATATATATATATATATATATATATATATATATATATATATATATATATATATATATATATATATATATATATATATATATATATATATATATATATATATATATATATATATATATATATATATATATATATATATATATATATATATATATATATATATATATAATATATATATATATATATATATATATATATATATATATATATATATATATATATATATAAACGTGACTAGGCAAACAGCTATTTACCCTTTATATATATATGATCAGCTAACAGCCGACACACAGACACAAAATTTCATCTACCGTCAATCTACTCCACAAATGACTCAATTTTAAAGGAGTAAAACTTCGAAAGTAGAATAGAGTCAAATATGAATATATTTTTATTTAAAAGTGAAATGACAATAAATATATTTAAATAATTTAATAATTATTTATTTAGTTACTTTAAAACCATAAAAAAGTAGACGATCTCAAAGCAATTATATATTTAAACAATGAAAAATTATAAGCAAGTGAATGAGCTAATGGAAAAAATTACACACTTTTTCAGCGAATTACTTTTCCATCTACGTTTGAAATATAAGAACACTTTCACTGTTATTTTGCGGACTCTCGTCGCGAGAGGTTTGTTAATAAATTTTTAATTATGATTGTTATATCTGCAATAACAATCACAATGGAATTGTTGGCATTAAAATAAACAATTCAAACGCGATGATTACAGATGATACAATATATTTAAAGTTCCTAAAATATATTTTCGTATGATTTTACATTTAAATCTAACCCTTAATATTTTACAAAAGTGTATTATGCAATGGGAGGATTTTAATTAAATAATGTAATAACAAACAAAAAACCCCAGTTAAAAAGTTTTAAACAAAAAAGTGTTGGTTTTTAAAGTGAGTAATCTAAAAGTGAATGACAATATTAATTATATAAATTTTATATAGACGATAGGACAGTAGTAGACAGGAGTGAATACGACTAAAGCCTATAAATTGGGTTCTTCGTCTCCTATCTTTGTTCCTATGCCTGGACAAAATAGAGAGAGAGTAGTAAGCATATACGAATTTTCAATGAAGAGGACTACTACGTTGTTCCCGTATATTTATCCTCCAGTGATGGAAACCAGAGAAAAAATGCATGTAGGAACTATTGAAGCAATCAATAAGGACCCTAAAATAAGATGACCACCTTTGTATTATTCGAATAGATAAAAGAAAATCCCACAGGCTATAGATCTTGTAAAAAAAAAAAATGATACCAACAGAAATTACATCTAATACGAACAGAGAATGAGACCAGTTTCCTAACCTGTTCTAGCTGGGTGGTAAAGAAGGGTAGCTAATAATAAAAAAGGCGGAGAAAGTTCCCTAAGCTGCATGGAAAAACGGGTTAAAAAAAATCACTAAGCTATGTTCAGAGGTCTCAAAATAAATAAAATAAAACTCCCGGAAGAATACCAGGTCAAATTAAAATATAAGTTTCAGCCTGACACAATCCTATGTTAGGCCCTACAATTAATTCACGTAAGTGAATTCTAATAATTAACGAGGAGACTCCTGCTATGACGCAAAAGTCAAGAAAAGACAAAAATGTACATTAAAGAGGGAACTTGCAAACAAGCAACAAAAAGCTAACAAGCCAAAAATAAAATCCGGTGGTAAATTTAATACAAGAAGGTAATATCAGTGAAGCAAGTGAACGCCAAACAGAACCTTCGGGTAAAAATATAAAGCTCAAGAAGTGCCGAAAAGTCGCTCAGCGGCCTTATAAATCGAAAAAAGTTGTCAAACAGAACCAATTTGTTATGCGATTTTGAACAAACAAACAATTATATATATATATATATATATATATATATATATATATATATATATATATATATATATATATATATATATATATATATATATATATATATATATATATATATATATATATACTTCTCGAATTGAGTTATATACATGAATCGAAAGAGCTTGACGCTCACAGTACAAAATTAAAAGTTATAGCGTGTCAAATGATATTTATGGTAAGTTATTTACAAAAAAAAAGTGTGTACGGTATAAACCCGACTCACCAATTATAATGGCTTTTTTAACGAAAATGAATCCAAAAGAGGATATAATAATTAAAATTAAATAATTATGAATATTATATAGATTTGGAAATGAAAGGTGTTCACGGCCACAAAGATGCGCAAAAGCCCCCCGTAAAGTCATTCATTTATACCTTTTGAGTTGGAAACCAATGGCTGGTCCAAATTTTAAAAAAAATAAAAATTTGCTACACCAATAAGGAACGGTCCCTTCTTAATTAAAATAACCCTGTATGTTAAGAAAAGATTCAACATATCCTTATTTCTTTAACAACTTAGATTTTTATTAAATTTGGAACAGGTAAATGAGTATAATTTTCATTTCCTAAACTTCCGATAATTCAAACTTCTTTATTAAAAATCATTTCCCTATCTAAAACAGTGTTCCCCCCCCACACACCCCTTTATTTTTTTTTGGCAAAGGGGCAAATTAGGCTGGATTTACAAAACTGCTTGTTTCGCCACTATTAAATAGCAAATTTTGAGTTGAAAAAAAAATTTGAATTGACAGCATTTGTTTAACCGATGAAAAGAGGAGTTTCAATCAAATATACCAAAAAAAGTTTGTTGTAGAACACAATATGGTAAAACCTTTATTAGTGTTAAATGCCCTAACTTCTGTAACTTTCAAAATAGTAATATGCATTCCGGTCTTAAAACATTAAAGAATCATATTTCGTCAATTATTTTAATAAAATGGAATTCGGTATAGGAATCACCATAATATGTAGATCAACTCTTACAACAAGCAATGAAATCAGGGATTCAAAAGGCAAATCTAATATGTTCAATTATCATTCACAATCAGTCTCTGATTCCTTAAATGTTATAGTGACATATATCATCTAAAAGAGCATAATGAAAATATGAGAACACAGTCAACTTCAAATAGACTAATCTAGCATATGAAATAAAAACAATGTCGCAAAAATAATGTAAATATAACATTTTATAATAAAGTGAATAATTACCTTTGAATTTTCTGAAGCAGTCTTGACTAGATTCTTATCTTCAACTTTAACTTTTTTCCCAGTTCGAAATTTAATTTTATTCATTTTCTTATAAGTAAAAGTTGGGGTAGATCCTTCTGGCGAACTAGTGTTGTGAATTAGTGTGTTCTTGGTTTCTGTTGAAGAATTTTGAGCTTGTGACCCCCCAAAATCCAACAATTCTTTTGAAACTTCTTTCGAAAATGCTACAGGCTTTTCATCATCAGCTTTAACAGGATAATGATAACAATCCCAAGTAGATTTGACTTCCGGATTATTACAGATTTTCTTTAAAGCAGAATCAAAAATATCTAACAACACTGGAAGAAGATTGGCTTCTAAATATTTTTCAATAGTCTATGAAAATAAAAAATAAATAAATAAATAAATAATGAATATGAATAATATAACGATACTACAAAAATCTTTAATTTACATTAGGAAGTACTCTTAGCTGTGTATTAAATATTTTCTCATGTTTCACAGTTTGGGGATAATTCTCTAGGACTATATGGAAGAAAAACACAGTAATTTATTGGACAAAATTTAAAACATGTCGTTTGTAAAAGAACTATATAGTTAGA
>SEYY01002872.1:32500-47500 GCA_009176605.1 Armadillidium nasatum | reverse complement strand
CATAGGTAAAGGCATGGGACATCTAAGAGAAGTAGGGGGAGGATTGTCGGAGTCATTTAGGGTTGAATAATTGGAGAAAAAGAGGCTGAAGAGATTAGTCTTTCCAGTTGGAGTGTTAGCAACAGAATATATATATATATATATATATATATATATATATATACTAAGAGAGAGAACATACAGTACCTGAATATATGAACATTCTGATTATCTTGAGTTAGTTTTATCTTTATTTCTTTAAGACCTTTGTTTACTTTATCATTATCTGGAGCATTAGTTTTAATGTACTTAATAATAGCTCTTGCTTTCTCAGGATTCATTATATATACCTTTCCTTTGGAAATACAGTAAAAATAGTTAAAAAGTTTAAAAAATTATATAGCACAATAATAATAATAATAATAATAATAATAATAATAATAATAATAATACAATGAATTTTCTTGGTCCAAATATATTTTTGATGAAATGCCTAAGAATATAAAAATGATAAGCATCAGAGTCAAGATTTTGCTTCAAAATTCTGATTTTTAAATTTTTTTTTTTTCCTCTCTTCTTGCTAATCCCTTTTCTTACTTAATATACACTTTATTTCTCTTCTCCAAGTAGGAAGCAAGCCACTAAATGATTTAGAAGGGCAGAGTCCATTGTTACAGACAACTACAAAGCCAGAAAAAAATTATTTTCTCTGAATCTTATTTTAAAACTTCCTAGCTCAGGATGCATCAATTTACAATTTCAGACTTCACTTCAGTTCCATCATTTTAAAATTAATCATCACTGACTCTAGATCACTTTATTTAACCTACAATTCCAAATATGGAAAAAAAAAAAGTTAAAAAATTATTTGCCACACTCTTTAAAAAATTTATTTTGCACCAGCTCTCATAAGTGACAATAAATTTCAATAGCAAAGAGTGCAAAGCATTTCACACTGGTAATATAAATTTGAATTAAAGTATGATATGAATGTTAAACAGTGATGGGCATGCTACTTTAAAAAAGTACCACTAGCACTACTAATTTTTCAATTTCATAATTTTTCTAAAAATAAAATAGAGAAAGGCAAATTTGTACCTTGCAACTTCTAAAGGTAAATTTAAGTTACTTACAATATCAAGACAAGACATTTACAAGTGCAGTCTCTCAATTCCCTTAAAATCAACATTATTTTTGGCTAAGTAGGGTTCAAATAAATGGCTGTAGCTCTTACAATAAACTAAAACCCAAGATAATTCTTTTTTCTTTTATACTACAGTATACATATGTACCAATTATTAACTGGTCACAAAAAATCGATTTCTATATCAAAAGACCTTTTCAAGGTTTCAAGGTCAAATGTCAATACAAGGTCAACTTTTTTTTGCTTGACCTTCTTGAGTAAAAGCTGTTGACCAGCTAAAGAGCTTTAAAATGGTACCAGAAACAATTCTATAGGTACTATAGTTCCAGATATATTGAATGCTGACCTTTTGATTGTTTTACAAAAAATACCCTTTTGACTAAACTTTAGGAAGTCATATCTCCAGAACCGATTGACCTACAGAAGTGAGACAGATGCCATTTAATTTTTTTCACCGAGTTCTATAAGTATACCAAATTTATGAAAATCTGAGAGGGTCATGAAAATGCTTGGATGAACTGGTACAGAATGCCTCAATGATTATAATTTGTAAATCAGCCTTTTAAGGGGTACCTTATCAAAAGCTTTGCTAAAATCAAGATATACAATATCAACTGGCTCCCTTTGCCAATGCAATCAGTAATATACTCCATAAATTCCAGAAGATTTGTCTGACATGATTTACCTTTCCTAAAACCAATGTTGAGAGTCTTGGAAAACTTTACTGTCAACTAAATGAATTTCTATTTGACTTTTTTTTTTTTTTTCCTATAACTATTACTTCCAAGGAGATTAACTTGTCTGTAGTTTCAAAGATCATTCCTACTACATTTCTTATAAATTGGCATCACATAAACAATTTTACAATCCTCTGATATCTCACAACAATTATTAACCTATTGAATATTAAATAAGAACCACATGCAATACTCTTACTACCTTCCTTTAGGATTCTTACATATATACCATCAGGACCTGCAGAATCATTATAATCTATGTTAAATAAATCTTTAATATCATCAAGTTTGACATTTAGAGATGCAAAACTATCTCTACTCTTTTCTCAGTTAACAAACCTTTCATAAATACTGATGCAAAATAGATGTTAAAAATACTGATTAATTCTTCATCAGAGCTACCCATTTTTTCATTTATCATAATAGGACCAATCTTTTCATTATTATTATTATTATTTATAAAAACTAAAGAATTTCTTCAGATCTTTATTATTAATACTTGCAAAGTTAATTTCTGATTGTCTTTTAGACCTCCTTATTACCTGATTTAATTCACTCCTAATTCTCCTATAATTTCTAAATACATTATACTGTTATTGTCTTTAAGTTTATACCTAATTATTTACCCAAATTGATCTGACTAAAAAACATACTAACTGAATTTTATCCAAAATTAATTTGAATTTTTCCCAAATTTGAAAAGTTTTGATCCTCAAATTCCTTATCCCAGTCAATGGCTTCAAGTATGTTTTGAATTTATAAATGTCTGGATTTTTAAAGTTAAAACCATTTATCTTTGTTTTCTGCTAAATGTGGTTTAGCTATTACATTTAAATTAAACCTTATTATATTATAATCACTGTTACCCAAGTTTTCCTCAACTGTAACATTATTAAACAAAGAATCTTCATTAACAAATATTAGGTCCAATAATAAATTGGATCTTGTTGCTTCATCAACTACTTGGCTTAAAAAATTATCAAGTGTACAGTCAATAAATAATAAACTAGTTTGATCAGTATAAGAAAAAGTACTCAAATCAATATCAGGAAAATTGAGATCACCCATTAAGATAATACCTACTTCTTTAACATTGTAAGCTGACAATATAATTTATCATTGCAACAATCAATTCCTGATTCTGAGAGGATTTGTAAAAGGCTCCAATTCTATATAATTTACTACCTGTAACAATATCAACCAGTAAAGATTTAACTTATGGAACAATTTTAAATCCCACTCTCTGAACAGATTGAATCGTGTTTCTCATATAAAGAGCAATGTGCTGGTAAAGATATTAAAATGAATAATCTCAATTTCAAATTCTTGTAATGAAAACAAAACAAGTCATATGGTTTATTAGTATTACTATAATAATATATATATATATATATATATATATATATATATATATATATATATATATATATATATATATATATATATATATAATAAATATATATATAAATATATATAATTATAAATTTAAAAAAAAATTTTGTAATGCCAATGATTCCACAACCTTGCCATAATAGAAAAATAATGAAAAATCATATATGATGTTAGTTTCAAATCCCTGAGCAGTTTTAGTCAAACTTGCAACATGTAGGTATGTTATTTGTTTCAGCAACTGGTCTTGTATGAAAAAAATCCATTACTGTGAAACTTCAATTACCATATATATATATATATATATATATATATATATATATATATATATATATATATATATATATATATATATATATATATATATATATATATAAACTATACAAAATTGTTAAAAAAATTTGTAAAGCTAATAATCCCGCAACCTTTTCATACTAGAAACTTGTCAAGTATGTTATTAGTTTCAAATCCCTATGCGTAGTTCCAGTCAAACTTGCAACTCATAGGTATGTTGGGCTTAGGTGTAGATTGTTTCTGAGTTTCGATATTTTTTATATCGATATTTTATTTTAATCGATATCCTTAACATTAAGGTAGCTGTATGTCGCGGCAACATTCTTGTATAGGTTAGGCCTCTTTTACAGCAACTTCGATAGTTCAGGTTATGATAAGTCGAACTAAGTACGCTAGAAAAGTAAGTAATAATAATGTGTGTGGTTTAATAGGGCCGTAGGCCTGTATCTCGCGGCAACGTTCTTGTATAGGTTAGGCCTCTTTTATGGCAGCTTCAATATTTTCGAATATCGATATTTTCTAAAAATTGAAACTCAAACAATCTACACCTTTACCGGTATGTTGTTAGTTTACCATGGTTTTAACATGATCTTGCATGAAAAAATCCACTACTGTAGAGGACACAATTACCATATATAATAAAAATCAGGCTCTACATTCACATAACCAGCATGAAACCATCTTTCATATGTATCATACAGCAAGCCCCTGTCCGGTTACTTAACCTCCTCCTTACTAGGCATAGAAAAAAAAATAAAAAATTTTTTTAAATACAAAACATTGCCTACCTTTATCCAATGGTGCTGAACAACTATTAAATTAAATATACATTATCCTACAGTTGAATAAAGAATACAAAAACTCAAGATAAAATCTATAAGCAAATATATTAAATGAAACAAAAACTTTGACTAACTTACTTCAAGTTTAGTCAAAGGTTTTAAAACGTTGCCTTAAGGTTATTAGAAACCTGAAAAACTGGGTACACCTACTGCCAACTATACCATTTAATAAAAATATAATTTAACCAGAAATTAAACAAATTTAATCAGAATTAAACCAATTTTACAAGAAATTAAAATAAATATACAATTAGATTGAAGGTAAACTTTGATTGATATCAAAATGTATAAAATCTTGAGGATTAGCCTACCCTAACCTTTAGTTATTCACCTACTTTAAAGAAAATAAAAAATCCAGAAATCACATCTTAACAAATTAATAAAAATAAATACTTCGGTAATAATTCGATCTGGCACAAACCTCTATTTTTCACTATATTGAAAATATGAAGTCAAAATATGTTTAAATGCATTCTACACATACTTTCTTTCACAGAAGAGTAATATAAATACATAATATAAAGAAAACCCCTCAAAAAAAATTAATAAAAAAACAATACTTTATCCTGCAAAAACAAAAATCAACTGTCTTTTAAACTGTCTTTTAATACACTTTTAGCAACAACAACATTCTCGTACGACTTTGTTTCCTATATATCTCTCTTTTTAGAGAGAGAGAGAGAGAGAGAGAGAGAGAGAGTATAGTGCCAGATCGAATATAATATAATAATATCGATATATGGAAACCGATATATCAATGCAAATTTTTGACATTTGTATTATTATTATTTCATTTCATTTATGCCTATAATATTATCATTATTTTTATTACTATTATTTAGTATTCTAGTATAAAAACTGTTTATATGCTTTCATTAATTTTATCTAGTGTATATACTTTATATATATTTAAGTTCTCCTTGATAGGAGAATTGTAAAGTTGTTTTGTTTTTTGTATCGATGTAGCACATTTTTTTCGAAAACAAACTCCCGGTTCAATAATGATCACTTTTTATCAAATCATTTTCGAGTCTAGACGTTATTAAAAATGTAAGAGTTCTTGCTTGTTTCATTGCAAGTCCTCAGAATTCGAAGGTATAAGGTATGAGTTACATATTATTTTCTTTTAAACTCTTTCTTAATATCATATCTATTGCTTTCTACTCAAATATATAACTGCGTAACGTTCTTAATTATAATGAATTCATATGATCATCATCAATTCTTAAGAAAAAGTTCATAGTACGTCTCCTCTTATTATTTAATTGTAACACTAATTACGACCCTTCTCTTTCAGGTCTTTTAATAAAAACTTAATGTACCAAAGTTTTTATACTATCGTACTTAGTTCGACTTATCAACCTGAACGACCGAAGTTTGCTGTAATACAAGCCTAACTGATGATGGAACGTTGCCGTGGCATATAGGCCTACTGCCATATTATACCATATAAAGTATATATATATATATATATATATATATATATATATTATATATATATATATATATATATATATATAATATATATATATATTATATATATATAATATATAAGTAAGGTGGAGATTGTTTCTGAGTTTCGATTGTTAAAAAATATCGAAAATCGAAAATATCAGAGAAGCCTATCGTAAACAAGAGAGTTGTCAGAGGTACGAGGTACTATTACTAGACATAGACAAAATTATTACTTACTTTTCTAGCAGAACCTTAAGTTCGACTTATAATAACCTGAACTACCGAAATTGCCGTAAAAAGAGGTCTAACCTACACAAGAATTCCCGTAAAAGAGACCTAACGTACACAAGAACGTAACAAGAACGCACTACTATGACAGTGAAAGAAAGGAAACGGCTATGAAACGATACTGTTATAAAAAAAGTTATAGGCAGGAAAATATCGATTAAAATAAAATATCGACATAAAAAAATATCGATATAAAAAATTATCGAAACTCAGAAACAATCTCCACCTAAGCCTATATATATATATATATATATATATATATATATATATATATATATATATATATATATATATATATATATATATATATATATATATATATATATATATATATATATAATATATATATATATATATATATATATATATATATATATATATATATATAGAAAACTAAATAATAGTAATAAAAATAATAATATAATAATAAAAGAAATGAAAGCTAAATAATAATAATAATAATAATATAATAATAATAATAATAATAATAATAATAATAATAATAATAATAATAATAATAATAATACAAATGTCAAAAATTTGCATTGATATATCGGTCAAAGTTTCCATATATCGATATTATATTCGATCTAGCACGATACCTCTCTCTCTCTCTCTCTCTCTCTCTCTCTCTCTCTCTCTCTCTCTCTCTCTCTCTCTCTCTCTCTCTCTCTCTCTCTCTCTCTCTCTCTCTCTCTCTCTCTCTCTCTCTCTCTCTCTCTCTCTCTCTCTCTAAAAAGAGAGAGATATAGAAAACAGAGTCGTCCGAGAACGTTGTTGTTGCTAAAAGTGTATTATAGGACAGTTTAAAAGACAGTTGATTTCGTTTTTGCAGCATAAATACTATTTTTATTTTTTTTATTATTAATTTTTTGAGGGGTTTTCTTTTTATTATGTATTTATATTACTCTTCCGTGAAAGGAAAGTACGTGTAGAATGCATTTAAACATATCTTGACTTCATATTTTCAATATAGTGAAAAATAGAGATTCGTGCCAGATCGAATTATTATCAAAATAACTTAAAAATAAACAATTTGTTCAAATATAATAAAGGGTTTAATGGGCTCATGGAAGCAGAATCCCCTGCCCATGGTCCTTTTCCTTCAGAAGACATGTATTCGATTCTTTGAAGTTCTCCAGTTTGGATTTTAATTTGCAAGTAGCTTCAATAACTGCAGTGTTGTATTTCAAAGGTATATTTATTGTCCTACATAAAATGCATCATTTCCAGTCAAAGAACAACCATATATTATGGGCATATATTAAGGTGACCATATTTTTCTGACCAAAAATCGGGACGCTTCTGAACATTGCCTTGACCCTACCCCCAGAAATACCCTGACCGTAATGGTTTTTAAGGGATGTATAAAGGGGGTGATTTTTAATATAAAGAAGAAATACGAATGTTGATCTCAAAACAAGTCATATGGTTTATTGGTTGGGACATTCTACAAAAAAATAAATAAATAAATAAAATAAAATAAAATAAATACATTTTTGCCTTCTTCTGCTATACGCGCTGTTTTGCCAAATCTTGTTTGTTTTGTTTTTGTTTTGTTTGTTTTTTTGTTTATTTATATTGGGTTCGTAGGATGCCGAAGGAGTACCGATATATATTGATATTGATATTTTTTTACAATAGTATTGAAAAATATCTATGACATTTGTAGGCCGATATATTGATATTTTATCCTCAGTATCGAATCATTGATATATTTTTTCAACTAACTAGAATTTTGAAGCAATTTTCTGCTGCTCAACCTTTTAATAAAATAAAATTTAATTAAGCAAATTGTTTATATTTTGTGAGAAGGTGGATAATAGTAAAATTTTATCTAACTCAGGAGAGACGAAGGTCTTCATAGGACTCATCTATTATAATATTGAAAGTAAAAACTTTTGATACAATGGTTTGCAATTATTAAAATAATCGCAACTGAATTGTATTAACCAATTTCTCAATGAATTGAATAAAATTGGTTGCAACTTTATTAATACCACATAGACCTGGTTAACTTATATATATATATATATATATATATATATATATATATATATATATATATATATATATATATATATATATATATATATATATATATATATATATATATATATATATATATATATATATATATATATATATATATATATATATATATATATACTGTATATATGAGCATATAGGGGCTCAGTAGTCAGAACTTCCATAAAAATTTTAAGAAACTAAAAAGTTTTATTTTATAATGTTACTATTTCAGTGATCAGCGAATCCGGCAACTTTCTAATCCGAATCCGAATCCTGAACCTTCGAATCCGAATTGAATCCGAATTTTGCAAATTTTGAATTTTTCGAATCCGAATCCGAATCCACCCAATTTTGGAATTCTTGAATCCGATTCCGAATCCGAATTCAGAACCTTTGCATCCGAATCTGAATCCTAATCTGGAACCTCTAGATCGGAATCCATACATATATATATATATATATATATATATATATATATATAATATATATATATATATATATATATATATATATATATATATATATATATATATATATATATATATATATATATATATATATATATATATATATATATATATATATATATATATATATATATATATATATATATATATATATATATATTCTTTGGTGGGCAAAAGCCAGAGTCCTACCAATCACCACCAGAGTTGGGAAATTCTCCGGACTGGTCCAGTTGAAAACATCATATCACGATACACATCATTTTTGAGTGTGTATGTTCATTAATTAAAGGAAGTTGGGAAAATATAGATAAAGGGAATGAATGTATAGAATTTGATGTAATTACTTCATAGAGAACATAATTCAAAAGATTAAATATTTATCCATTTATAAAAATAAATTCCTTTAATTTAAACAGAATATGGATAATGAGGGATATGAAATGGATATTTATTCTCTCGAGTACAAAGGAGGATGAACCATTTTACAGAGTTTTATTATCGAGTGCTTCAGTTTGTAATGAAGCACAAGAAAATTTAATATCAAACGCTGAAAACTTATTTCAATTTAAGCATTATGAAGTAGGGAAATATTTCAGAAGTTTTTATAGTACTTTTTAAGTTCCAAACGAAGAACTTCGTTCAGAATATCCTGACGATGGAAAAGTTATTCACGAATTAATATGAAAATACATTTTTGTCTTTTTATTTTTTAATTTTTTTCCCCTAATTTGTAAACTTAAGAACATCTAAACACCTTATATTCTTCTTTATTAATTTGTTAATATATTAATTACGAACATACATATGAAATAATAATTAATAATAATAATAATAATAATAATAATAATAATAATAATAATAATAATAATAATAATAATAATAATAATAATAATAATAATAATAATAATAATAATAATAATAATAATAATAATAATAATAATAATAAAAATGATAAAAATTATTATTATTATTATTATTATTATTATTATTATTATTATTATTATTATTATTATTATTATTATTATTATTATTATTATTGGTTGTCCATAGATGAAAGCTTTAATGTTTGGAGATTAAATATATAGATAGAAAAACATAAAAAACTGATTACGATAAAAAAAGCTTACCATGTCCTTTGATATTGTTTGCTTACAATTAAATGATCTTTGAAATAAGATTATTTATTTAAAATTTCCTTTTACAACATCGTACTATTTTTTTAGTACTCTTATTGAAATGTCTAATACTTTACTATTAACTGTTTCTCATTTACCTGAGTTATGGTTAATCAAATCCAACTGAATTGTTTCATATATTATCTTCATTTCTTGAGCAAAATAGGAATTTTAATTCTTTTAATTAATTACCTTGATTCGTTCGAAGCGTAGCGACGATTTTGTTTTTGAAAGAAATTTTAAGATATAATAATTTCTTTTCTGGTCTCTTAAAATATTAGTTTCGTTAGCCTGATCTGGTTGTATTAGATTACACGGATAAATATGAATATACTTTTATTTTTGTGATATCAGCAAAATAAAAATGATACATTTTACGTATGACGTGATGGGAAGACCGAAAATGATCTTAGATTTTCTATATCATTTATAATATTTTGCTATTTTAAGTTCTATTACTTTGTAAGGAAGAATATCTATATAAGTTATGGAGTTTGTCCTTAACTTGCCTTAGAATATTTTTCTTATGTTTTATGGCTATATTTCTTTCTGGGGCATCCTTTATTAATTAATGTTTAGCAGTAATAGGCAAGCAAATTTTCAAATTTTGGCTGCCTTTATCTTGTTATTGCGTTTCCATGAAGGAAATATCTTAGCGGAACTATTTTCCATGCTTTTCACTTATGCCATCCAAATTATCCTAAAAAATCGAGGCAACAGGCACTTAAGTTCCATACCGGATTGGCACAGCATTTTCTGTGACATTTCTCTTAAGACTTAATTATTGGGACCTATGGTATCTTTTTTTTTTTTTTTTTTTTTTAAATCCATTCAAAACAAATTGGGTGCTTCCCACGAAAATGTGGATTGACATCTTGCTTAAACAAAACTGCAACAAAAATTTTAAAGAATCTTTATTTTCGTGGAACATTTCGGTGTATACAAATATTAATTGATCAATATATGCTTCAAAAGATTTTTAAAAGTCTTAAAAGCACTGGAACCGATGAAATTATGAATAATTCATAATAATTAATCTGCCTCTTTTAATTAAAACAAATTGGTGATCCAAAAATGCTAAAATAATTACTAGCAATAATTTGTATACAAATCTATTTGAATAAGAATGTTAACAAAGATAGTTATTCTAAAAGAAAGCCTTGGCCTAACTCCTAAATGTTTGTTTATTTACATCACGCCACCATTTAAGATTGCTGCAGCGAATATTACTGTTGTGTTTCAGGTCAAATTTGATTCTTTAAAGTCGTTAGAAGATTCTTCAAGCGAAGTGTTCCCTGATATCAAGTATATGTATTTACATTATAAATCATCTGGCAAATTGTTTACAGCAAAGTGTTCCACCAAAGTCAAAATTCTTAAAGATTTTCTCAGCAGTTTTGCTTAAGCTCTATGTCAATCCAGATTTCTATCCTTAAAGATAGAAATTTCTATTTCCAAGTTGCTGCAGAGAGCAGAATATTCTGTAGCAGGATTCATAAAACACGATTTGTGGAACACTTCGCTAGAATATTCTTCAAGATCTTTCAAGAATCTTGACCGTGAATAAAACACGAATAAAACACTCTTAAAGTAAAATTATGTTTTTACTAGGCTGAAGTTTTACTTTTTTCAGACTCAGTCCATCCAAATGTAGCCAGATGGCATTGACTAAAAATACCTACAGAATCATCCAAATGTACCTACATTTATCCCTATCATGTTCAGAATTTCCCTACTTAAAGGATTTTCATAATGGATGTTAATAATTTAATATTGGAAAGCAAACTTTAAAACAATATAAAATAAACACAGTAACCTACCGTTGACATTGTAATCAAATTAATTTGCTTTGGTAAAAAAATTGTAAGTTCGCTCCTTTTTATTTCTATATTGACTAATCGCCAAAGGAACAAAACACGAAAAATTCGAATAATAAATTGCGCACAAGTGACATACTGGTGGACAGAACCGAATCGTCTTAAGTGAAATTAGATGCAAAGATCTGAACTAAGAGTTCATCATTTACAGAAGATATAAGACATATCACCTCTGCCATTGGAAGAACTTAGAGAAGAGAAATAGGAAGAAGCAAACTTGAAGTTGACATTTTTTTTGCAAAAATGTCAGAAAAAGCATGAAGAAGAGAAGCTAGAAATATTATTGCACTTATTACTAAAAAATCAGTTCTTAGTATTGCGTAAGAAAGATTTTGCACAATTACGTAATAAAATAAAAGGAACATGAGACTCTAAACTTTGAAGACTATGACAATTCACGAAATCAGCGTTAATTTATTGCTGTAAATTGCACGAGAACAAGCAGAGTTAAGTCTAGGTTTATGAGCCTTGGTTGAAGGGAAAGAGAATGTAAGGTATGAAACATGCTAGAGAATCAACTTGGTTATATGTTCTGCGCACTCAGTGGGACTTCTCCCGCCGAAGGAATGCTTATTTCAAGAGAGATCAAAGAAACACGGTCTCACATCCTATAAGTCTGTGGCACCGAAATATCAAAAATATTTCCTCTCCGAATGCTGGTGTTTTTTTCCTTTTCTTGAGAAAGACTGTAGGAGATAGGAAGGCTATATCTTGAGAACTAGAAGAAAGCCATTGGCGTTACTTCACTGAAAAAATTATCTATGGTGAAGATTTCAGATAAATGAGAAGACAGAATGTGCTCTATTATTATTATTTTTTTTTTTTGAATATATATATATATAATATATATATTATATATATATATATATATATATATATATATATATATATATATATATATATATATATATATATATATATATATATATATATATATATATATATATATATATATATATATATATATAGATAGAGAGAGAGAGAGAGAGAGAGAGAGAGAGAGAGAGAGAGAGAGAGAGAGAGAGAGAGAGAGAGAGAGGGAGAGAGAGAGAGAGTATAACTCAACCAGTGGGTATAGGGAAGTTTTCTTTGTGATCTCGAATAAAAGATTTCGCTGAGTATGCATAACATGCGTCATACCAATTTGAAATGTAAATGTATAAACAGAGCTTTATTTTAAATTTAGTTTATTTTTAATTAATGAAAATCTTAAAGATAAATTTTAGTTTTACGTTGAATTTTTATAAGCGACAAGCTTTTGTTGGAGATCTACTTTTTTTATTTATTTATTTTTAATATAAATACGCTAACTCATATCTACAGGAATTAAACCTACAACTATATTATAGGAAGTCTTTTTTTAATGTGAAGGACGTCGTATGTTACTTAAGCATTACAGAAAGAGGTCGTGTCCACTGAAAGGTTGTGAAGCAATGATATAAATGATAAATTAACGTTATCATTTCAAAAACTGAGTAAATCAGCTGATCAAATACTATTTTCACTACTGATCAGTTCTACCTATTTCGAAACTTCAATAAAGGTATTAGTAAACAATTTGAAACCTAAGAAAATAAAAAGTCATGAGAAGGATCATATGCACGTCCTGATATTTCTTATACGTGACTAAAAGGTAAACTATTAATATTTGGTTTCTGAAAACCACATTTATTTATATATTTTGCAATGTGTTCATGATTCTTATACATTTAAAACTGAGTTTATTCAGAAGCAAAGAAATATGCACCAGTAAAGAACAGATTTTTCTATAAGTGAACGAAATCAATGAACACTTGATGTATGGTTAATATATATATATATAATATATATATAATTATATATAATATATATATATATATATATATATATATTATATATATATATATATATATATATATATATATATATATATATATATATATATATATATATATATATATATATATATATATATATATATATATATATATATATATATATATATATATATATATATATATATATATATGTGTGTGTGTGTGTGTGTGTGTGTGTATGTGTGAAGGAGTGGCAATAACATTTGTTGTAAAAACAGAGGTGTAAAACAGAATGGAACAAAACTGAAAGTGTTCGTGTGAAGTGCCATTAGCCAAGTTTTATCTCTTTTTAGGTTCATTCAGCTTCTTACTCCTTTTGAAACAAAGACGACTTAAAATTCAGTCTTGAATTCCTTTTTATTTCTTCAAATTCAGTGGGTGTTAAGATTACAAACTAACAAATATTGTTCTTTACACTATTCTTTACTATTTCAAGCAAACATCTTCCCATATATATATATTTAAAGGGATAAGAAGAGGCTTTTGGCTAATGACAAGCACTCATCCACTTATTGCGTAAACAAACTAGTGCAATAATGATTTATCACTTACCAGTAAGAATTCTGCTCTATTTGGCTCCTAATGGAAATTGAATGGTTTTCTAAAATATTTTAAAATTACTTGCAAAAAACGGGGCAAACAAAGATACCAAAATCCAAGCTGGTCAGCAACGAAACCAATCTATCTTTCGACTTTCCAAAAATCAACCAAAAAATTTTTACCAACCAAATTAGACAACGATATAACACCAATTACCTTTACTAGCGGGTAAAACGGATAACAAAATGGTAACTATTATAAAGAATTCTCAAAGTAATTTGATGAAGGATATTAGCCAACAAACTGGAGAAAAGACAACACGTTCATTCACTTCACACTTCCAAGCAACCTCTCTGAGATTTTTAAGAAAATATTGGCTGGAAGACTTTTAACGTTATCAACACAAAAATACATACAGTGTTCAGATACAGGGGAGGAATATATATATATATATATATATATATATATATATATATATATATATATATATATATATATATATATATATATATATATATATATATATATATATATATATATATATATATATTCCTCCCCTGTATCTGAACACTGTAAGAAATTATTATGCTCTGTGCACGTTAGGAGAGATTTCCTCCCGCGGAAGCAATAGTCATTCCATAGAAAATCAGAGAAATACGACAGTAAGTAGGAGAGTAAGTCTGACAAGTATGCGACACCAAATTATCCACAAGCATTCTCCTCCCAATAGGCTGGGGGTATTTTTTTTTATGGAAAGACTTGAAGAAAAATGAAAAGAATATATAAATAAGATGGTGATCTGTGGAACCCAGAGTATTAGATGTTGAAAAAGGTCTAGAATGTTGAGTTCATCTCTATGGTCATCAGGGATTCGAGTATTGAGCTGCACTATCTGCTCAAAAATATATAATATATATATATATATA
>SEYY01002872.1:5000-15000 GCA_009176605.1 Armadillidium nasatum | reverse complement strand
TGCCAAAAAGCAAAAGGAAGACAGACTGGCAACTTGACAAAAACTACTATTGCAATTTGTCATACTTTTTTTCGTAACTTGCCATATCTGTCCTATATTTAAGAACAAAAAAGTTGGTCTAATTTAGGGACTGAGAATTTTACAGCCCATATTTTAAATAATTGCAATGCGTGAAAAATAAATATCGTACTCAAAAATTTGCAGTGCAAAATGCATTTACTTCTTTTTTTCTTTAATGATTTATACTTTTTACGTATTAAATTGTTAAAAAAATGAATTTAAATCACTTTTCTCTGACAAAAATTTCATATTTATATCAACATCCTACGCCTGGTATTTTTAATTTGGAGGGGCTGCAGCCCTGGAGCCCATAATGACAAGCCGCCACTGTATATATATATATATATATATATATATATATATATATATATATATATATATATATATATATATATATATATATATATATATATATATATATATATATATAATATATATATATATATAAGTATAAAAATTCTCAAACCTATACGTTTAAAAAGTATTCTAAAAAATCTTAATTCTTAATATGTATTACATATTTTCTTCAAAGGTGCTAGTTTACTTCTTTACAGGGAAAGAATGTTGTCAGATTTTGCTCCAGACAATTCCTGGCAACATTGATGTGCAAACACTTTCAGCAAAACTTCTTCAAGAATTTCCTGAAATCGTCAATATTCACCACCTTCATATTTGGAGTCTAACCCCTGGAAAAGTAAGGATCGTTCTCTCTTATTATTACAAATTGAAACAGAAAATTACGCATTCAAAACTGACACGAAAAAAGCGTTAAGAAACACTATTATTTATTTATTTATTTTATATAACATATATAATTTAAAATATATTTAATTTTTTAGAACGTTAACTATTTCATAATAAAATCAAAATAATTTTCCATTAACTCACTCTCTCTCTCTCTCTCTCTCTCTCTCTCTCTCTCTCTCTCTCTCTCTCTCTCTCTCTCTCTCTCTCTCTCTCTCTCTCTCTCTCTCTCTCTCTCTCTCTCTCAGCAACAATGCTAATATAAGCTCTCTTTTATTCTCCAGGCAATCGCTACAGCCCATGTTGTTTATTCAAGTCCAAAAATTTATCGGAGATCAGTTGCAGCTTTAGAACAATTCTTCATTGATAAAGAAATTACTCAGGTTACTAACTAAAATTCTATTATATATATATATATATATATATATATATATATATATATATATATATATATATATATATATATATATATATATATATATATATATATATATTATATATATGTATTTATATGTGTGTGTGTGTGTGTGTGTGTGTGTGTGTGTGTGTGTGTGTGTGTGTGTGTGTGTGTGTGTGTTTCTTTTCTTCAATAAACTTTCCTATCTTGTCATTAAGAAATAATTCTTCACATCAGGAAAATAAATATATAGAAAATTTATTTTTATTAATATTTAATTAATTATTTAATCAATTTATGATTAATAATAACAATATAATAATTTATATAATAATATATAATAATAATAATAATAATAATAATAATAATATAATAAATAATAAAATAAAAAAAAAAAAAAAAAAAAAAAAAAAAAAAATAGTTATTAAAAAATTATTATTTTCATTTTCCTAAACACAAGCATATATTATTTATATTAATAATAATAATAATAATAATAATAATAATAATAATAATAATAATAATAATAATATAATAATAATAATAATAATAATAATAATAATAATAATAATAATAATAATAATAATAATAATAATAATAATAATAATAATAATAATAATAATAATATAATAATAATAATAATAATAATAATAATAATAATAATAATAATAATAATAATAATAATAATAATAATAATAATAATAATAATAAAAATGAATTAAAACTCTCGTACGTTACGAAACTTCAGATTCATCCTAAGACTAAAACTTTTCTTTGATAAACCAAAATTATATTTAAACAGGTGACCCTCCAGCCGGAGTTCGTTCATTACGCTTCGTCAAATCCTTCAGAAGTTAATAGTAATGAATGTCTTCTACGCTGTTCAAATGATTTGTGTCGCCAGAAAGAGTGTTGCGACGACTTGGAAAAGGAAGATACAGAAGATGCTGAGCTTCAGAGAAGTATATATATATATATATATATATATATATATATATATATATATATATATATATATATATATATATATATATATATATATATATATATATATATAATTTTTATATCTCCTCTAGTGGGTAAAGGCGAGAGGCACACCGATTTCCACCTGAGTTGGGGAAATATCGGAAATCTGGTCGTTAATGGCCCGCATGTCCCGATACACGGTGTTTAAAGGTGTGCAAATCAAAGGAAGCAGGAAAAACAAATATAGGGAGTGTGTTCCAGACTTTACCAGTACAGTACATTTAAGATTAGGCATAGCGGTTAAATCTAGAGTTGGAGAGTTAAACAGAGAAAGGATGTGACTGTGTAGAAAGTTGTAGCACCAGCCCTTCTCAATGGAGGAGGCATGCGACGTGAGAGTTCAGAAGAACAATGTCCATTGTAATAGCGATAGTATAAATGGAGAGATAGAGAGAGAGACAACAATTCTACGGGCAGAAAGAGATTGGAGAGAGTTAATGAGAGCAAAAATGTTTATAAGACGAAAAGCCCTAGATTCCACCTTTTCTAAAAGAGCTGTATGTGTGGAACCACGCAAATGTGTGAGGCGTACTCCATACACCAAACCTTTTAGAATCTTGTTTAAAAAGAGAAGTTATGAGATCCTTAAAAGAAAGATCACGAGCAAAAGAAATACTGAGAATATTGAAGGTTGTGTCGAGTAGAAATATGGAGGAACTAAGTTTTTGAGGCATTAAAAACAACTATGTTTTCTGTGTCCCAATTTTGAAATACGGGAATATCAGAGGTCAGTTTCTCCAAGGCCTCCCATTTTGCATTAATTAACTGCTTCTGATAGGTTTGTCTTTCAAAGCGAAAGGAGTAATGAAGGGTGAAGTCATCAGCATTAGAGTGGATAGGTGATGAAGTAATAGAGAAAAGGTCATTAATGAAAGGCAGAAAAAGAGTTGGGGATAGGATAGATCTCTGAGGAGCACCACTATTTATAGATTTAAAGGAAGAACGGTGGCCGTCTATAACAGCTACTATATAACAACCAATAAGGAATTCAAAGAGAATATCACAGAGAGAGGATAATTTCCGAAAGAGGGAAATTTGGAAATCAAAGCTTTGTGCTAGACTCTTTCAAAAGCTTTCGATATGTCTAATGCCACAGCGAAAGACTTACCAATACACCGAAGAGGGGAGGACCAGAATCAGAAAGAAGGGAAAAATTACTACCAATAGAGAATTCTTTAAGAAAATCATACTGGTGGTGATCAGAGATAAGGTTAGAAGAATTGATGTGTTTCCAAATCTTCCTGTTGAGGATAGATTAGAAACCTTTAGAGAGCAACGGAGGTTAAAGAATAGGACGATAGTTTGAGGGTTAAGCGGACATTTACAATAAGAAGGAGAAGATTGAAATAGAGAGACAGAGACGAAATAGTTTATCAAGGCTGAATATACATATATATATATATATATATATATATATATATATATATATATATATATATATATATATATATATATATATATATATATATATAATATATATATATATATATATATATATATATATATATATATATATATATATATATATATATATATATATATATATATATATATATATATATATATATATATATATATATATATATATATATATATATATATATATATATATATATATATATATATATATATATATATATATATATATATATATATATATATATATATATATATATATATATATATATATATATATATATATATAATATATATATATATATATATATATATATATATATATATATATATATATATATATACTTTCAGTTACTATTGTAGACCAAAACAAAACCCAATCTGAAACTATTCAGGAGAGATCTTCATCACCAGAAGCAGAGATCTCATCAACTGAAGATAAAACCAGAAAATATTGGAGAAAAACCATCAGTAAACGAAGTTCCAGTTTAGATTTAGGTTCGAAGATTCCTTCAAAGGACTTGCCCTTCAGGAAGACAAGAAGTAAAGAAGATTTAAAAGATCTTCCAGAGAAGATAAAACGGAGTATGTCTTGTAATCTGAATATTTCTGGAGAAGACTCGTTACGTTTATAGATATATATATATATATATATATATATATATATATATATATATATATATATATATATATATATATATATATATATATATATATATATATATATATATATATATATATATATATAATATATGATTGTTGCAATTGCAGAGATAGTTTAAATCCAAAAGATTGACTACACTCATATATTTTTGATAGATTCTTATTTGGTAGATAAGCTACCTTTTTTTTGTATACTCAAAGATTTCTAGTAGATGCACACTTGGTAGATGAACTGCCTTTTATTTGTTCACTCAAAACTTTCTGGTAGAATCACATATGGTAGATAAACTGCTTTTTATACTACATTAAAATTTTTTTATGTTAGACTCACATTTGGTAGATAAACTGCTTTTTATTCTACACTAAAAAAATTATGGCAGACTCATATTTGGTAGATAAACTGTCTTTTTTATCTACACTCAAAATTTTCTGGTAGATTCACACTTGGTAGATAAACTGCCTTTTTTTCTGCACATAAAAATGCCTACTTTTTCACAGTTGGTAGATAAAATATCTGTGTTTATACACTAAAAAGTTAATATTTGGTAAATTCACACTTGGTAGATAAACTACCAGTTTTCTAGTCATGCACGAACCAAAGAGAACAAATTATGATTTGCTTTGGTTTATAAAAGCCAATTTTCATAAGAGAGAATTTTTTTACTCCAAATTTCCCTCCTTCCAACTTCTAAATAAGAAGCAAATTTTTAAGTGATAAAAATAGTGAGATTATTCTTAATTAATTAATTAATTAATTATTATTATTATTGATTTTATTATTATTGTTATTATTATTATTATTATTATTATTATTATTATTATTATTATTATTATTATTATTATTATTAGTATTATAACTATTGATATTATTATTTTAATATAATTATAAATAAATTAAAAAAATTAAAAATGCTGAAGTTTTTATGAAAAATAAATAACATTTCACAAATTTTTATATCAAAAAACAGTTAAAAAAAATAATTATAATTAATTCTTTTATAATAATCACAATAATAATAATTATTATTATTATTATTATAAATATTATAATGATCATAACTGAATGAATAATAATAATAAATAAATAAATAAATAATAATAAATAATAATAATAATAATAATAATAATAATAATAATAATAATAATAATAATAATAATAATAATAATAATAATAATAATAATAATAATAATAATAATAATAATAATAATAATAAAAATAATTGAAGTAATAATAATAATTATTTTTTAACTGTTTTACACGAAAATGATAAAAAAATTTGTGAAATGCTATTTATTTTTCATAAAAACTTTAGCATTTATAATATTTTTATTGATTTATAATTATAATTTTATTTATTTGCTCCTAAAGCATATATTTACCTTTATAAATTAGTGATGGATCGGATGTCATTTTTTCTAATTTGCGGATGCGAATGTCGAATTTTGGAGAAATGCGGATGCAGATGTTGAATTTTCGAAAGTGGGGATGCGGATGCGGATGTTAATTTTGATCCGGATGCGAATGCGTATGCCATCAGTAATATATATATATATATATATATATATATATATATATATATATATATATATATATATATATATATATATATTATATATATATATATATATATATATATATATATATTTCATTATCACCTTTCCCACTTTCGTGGGGTGGTGCCCGCCACAATTCCCTTACAACCAACCAATTCCAACCCCTTTCACCACCGCCCTTAATCTCTCTGTCTCTACAAATCTTCTACCCTCTTCTAAACTCAAATTCCTTCCATCAAAATCTCTCTCACTCCATCCATCCCTATCCCTACCTCTATCCACATGGAATCTAAGTACCTTGCCCACCATTCTGTCCTCATTCATTCTTCACATATGTCCAAACCATTTTAGCACATCCTCCTCCTCTCTATCAATTACACCCTTCTTCCATTTACACATCTCCCGTATTCTTTCATTTCTAATCCTAACAATCCTTCTCAATTTATATATAACTTTTTCTCGACCGAACACTTATCATCTATGTTTCACACCCATACAATACAGAAGGTGAACACATACATTCAAACATTCTTATCTTTATTTCTTTCGAAATTTTTCCTTTCTTCCATACTTTCCTTAGGCCCCCCAATACTTTCATTCCTTCTACCACTCTGTTCTTTATTTCTTTTTCCGTCCCACCCTTACCTTCCACCCAACATTACTAGATATTTGAATTCATTCACCTCCTCAAGTTTCCATTCTCACACTTCTACAAACCAATTCCTCCCTCCACATTTCCTCATCCCCACCTCCAATCCTCATAACTTTATTCTTCGCTGGATTGAATTTCAATCTCGTGTTTGCACATTTCCCTTCAAACTCTCTCACAAGTATTCTCATCTTTTCTCCAGATTCTGCCACCAACACATGCCTCATCATCTGCAAAAGAGTAAAACATTCACGCAATACTCTTCCCTTCTCTCTCCATTTTTCTAAGTAAACCATTCATCAATAGATTAAATAACATGGAGATATTACACACCCCTGTCTCAATCCCACTCCTATGCTAAACCAATCTGGTAGTTCTCTCTTCACCCTCACTCTTGATCTACAATTCGCATATATATATATATATATATATATATATATATATATATATATATATATATATATATATATATATATATATATATATATATATATATATATATATATATATATATATATATATATATATATATATATATATATATATATATATATATATATATATATATATATATATATATATATATATATATATATATATATATATATATATATATATATATATATATATATATATATATATATATATATATATATATATATATATATATATATATATATATATATATATATATATATATATATATATATATATATATATATATATATATATATATATATATATATATATATATATATATATATTATATTAGTGATGGATCGGATGTCATATTTTCTAATTTGCGGATGCGGATGTCGAATTTTTGAAAGTGCGGATGCGGATGCGGTTGCGGATATTGAATTTTCGAAAATGCGGATGCGGATGCGGATGCCGATGTTGATTCTGGTGCGGATGCGGATGCCATCACTATTATAAATTTATAAAACTATATGAATATATATATATATATATATATATATATATATATATATATATATATATATATATATATATATATATATATATATATATATATATATATATATATATATATATATATATATATATATATATATATATATATATATATATATAATAATATAATATAAATATATATATTATATATATAATATATATAATATATATATATATATATATATATATATATATATATATATATATATATATATATATATATATATATATATATATATATATATATATATATATATTATATATATATATATATATATATATATATATATATATATATATATATATATATATATATATATATATATATATATATATATATATATATATATATATATATATATATATATATATATATAAGCTCAAAATTTATCAATCCGTAAAAGTTAATTTGTTCAATAGATATTTTTTCAAGAGGATTAGGGAAGGGTGCCTGTAGAAGTTCCTGTAGGAGTTCCTGTAGGAGAAAATGTCATTTGATAATATGGAATTTCGCTTGTTACATCATTTGTTAATATTTAAATAACAGTTTAATGTTTAAGTAAATTTAACATTGTTTTTGATGTTTTTAATTGTTTGAAAAAAGGGGCAATAAAAATATGGTTATTATTGTAAACATTTATTTTTTATTTCTTTAAAACCTTCATAGGTACAATTTTAGCTGGAAGATCTATCCACAGGAGATATATTCAAGAAAATTCTAATCCAATTTACCTTCCGAGATAGAGGCAATTTTTAAAGAGTGTTTTCAAAACACTTTTTGTGGAATAGCTTTTAGGTATGATTGAAACTCTCAAGAGTTGAGGAGGAATATTTTCAGTTTCAAATTAAAGGCATACATGTCACGATGCATGGCGTTTGAAAGTGATGTAAATCAAGGGAATTAGTGCAAATTGAAGATGGAAGAGTATTCGACAGGAGAGTACGCGAAAGCAGGTAAATAGTGGTTAAATTTGGAGCCAGAGTGTTGAGCACATAAAAATTAATCTGTTTGGACAGACGAATGACACGAGTTATCCTCAAAAGAGGAGGTATGCGACTAAGAGGGTTCAAATATAGCAACAACGTCTTTTTGCAATAACGGTAGCACAAAGAAAAAGATGCAACAAATTGACGACTAGAAAGAAATTAAAAAGAAATTCACTAATAGTAAAATGGTTGATGAGATAAAATGCGCTAGATATCACACATTCAAAAGGAAATGTATAAGAGGAGTTACCTGAAATTGGATTATTTTAGAAATTAAGGACGACTAATAGAGAGATAGAATGAGTAGGAGATAAACAGAATCTGTACGAGGAACACCACTGCTGATATATTGAAAAGTTGAACGATAGCCATCTATAATAACGCTACTGAGTGATTGGAATGAAAACAGAGAGAAGGATAGATTCCAAAACAAGGAGGTTTAGATATCAAATATTTGTATATTTGACATAATATAACAAACAACAAAAATTACTGCAGCTCAAGCCTAGATTTACAATCTCCACGCAAATTCCTTGTGAAGATGCAGCACCGTTTATGCTACGAGGGAGCCTCAGAGGTAGAAGTGAAATTCAATTAACTCCTTCAAGCATCTGTCACTATATTACAAAGAGAAAAAATTTTTTTGACCCCTAATGAGGTTGATCTAGGAGTAACTGATATCTGATATTTTCCATATATCAAATTTAGAAGAGATACGCGTCACTTTTATATGTTTTATATGACTCAAAACCTGAATTTAATTTACCCATCTACTCCATATAATCCATCATACAACAATAAAATCTTTAGAATATTTTTCTTATTTCATAATATGTTAGGTTTTCTTTACTTCAGAGATCTTCCAAAAATGATTATTTTTCACTAAATTGCCTCAAAGAGACCTTCACATCGTCATAGTTTAATATTGCCTGTCCTCGTGTGGAGATTGAGTCGCTCATTTAGGGCAGGTTCAAATATTCATCTCTTCTTTTAAGGTGGAGTCTGTTTCTCTTTCTCTATTCAACTCTCCCATCTTCACCTATTCACTCCAATCTCTTTCTTGCTGTCATTGTGTTACTTAGCTTTCAGTGTTTTGTCGATGTTCAGAATTTTTTACCTCATAACTCTTTTTTTGCAGAAGTTCAGTTTGACTTGGCTTTCAAATGACATTCTCGTTCTTTGTCTGCTTAACTAATTTTCTATACTTTGACTTAACCTGTAGACGTTTTTCCTCTCATGTACTCTGCTTTTAACCTCTGGAGAACATTTACATCTTTTATTTTCGGATCTTCCTTCGGCATCAATTATTATTATTATTATTATTATTATTATTATTATTATTATTATTATTATTATTATTATTATTATTATTATTATTATTATTATTATTATTATTATTATTATTATTATTATTATTATTATTATTTTATTATTTATTATTATTATTTTTATTATTATTATTATTTTATTATTTTATTATTATTATTATTATTATTATTATTATTATTATTATTATTATTATTATTATT
>SEYY01002871.1:47500-50763 GCA_009176605.1 Armadillidium nasatum | reverse complement strand
ATACAACTTTAATGCTTTAATTAAACTTTTTTTCCTTTTCATCTTAGGGATGGGATTAAGAGAAGGTTTCTATCCACTGAATTTTATAAATGAGTAAAATTAAAGTTAAAAAATTTGTTTAAATTATTTTTCTGTAATTTTAAAGGCTCGATTACCCTGAGCGAGTTTACTAGCAGTGAGTAAGCTCGCTCAATATATTCCAGTGAGAAAACTAACTAACTTGCTACTCACTGCTGAAAAGTTGAGGACCCGGTTACTTTATAATCTACTCGCTGGCTTGTAAACTTACTCAGTATGATCAACGACTCGCTCACAAGACTACGAAGAGATACAAACAATAAAACGTTGAATAAACACGGTTAGTTTAGAGACTAAGCTTGTAATTTAATTTGAAACAAGATGTCTAAATGTTTGTACATATTATAGGACACATTTTTCTTTTGTAATATTTATATATTCGGAATTTTTAATGTTTCATAGCAAAGAATAGTTTTCATATATTTCCAAAAATTTAATAATATCATTGCTATTCCACTTTGACATTTAATTTAAAATTCTAAATAGGCTTACCAAGAGGTGGAAACACTCGAAACGAAGAATATACATTGTGAAAGGATAGATGACTCAGCTTAGCGAATTTACAAGCCCAATGTAATCGACTACTCGCTCACTCGCCAGCCTGTAAACTCGCTACTCGCTGGCTTGCAAACTGTGTAATCGAGTTTTTATAGACCTTGAAACTTCCTATTATTTTTTTTTGAAAAAAAATTCCATTGTGTTTAAGCCCGAAATAAACCTTAAGAATGAATGCGGCTCTTATTCACGTTAAGAAAAATTCTTCACATGGTATTGAAAAATAGATTTGTCTTTGAAAGTTTTTAACATTGATATGAATGAGAAAAATAAGCCAAAACGTATTTTTAGAATTCTTTTAAAAATAATTTAATTTGTCACTCGTTCCTTCACCTCCAGTTGCAAACACAAAAACATTTAATCTAAAAATCAAACCTTTTAGGTCAATGTTATTCCCAATTTAAATTATTTTTTCAGTCTCTCTTTCTCGTAAAGCAACATTTGTCCTACATTCTAGTCTAAGAAATTGCAATATTTTCACTTAAAATGCAATATTATATTATTCAAAATTTAGATTACAAAAAAATTTATTTTAATTACCTTTCAAAATAGAAGAATCAAATATTCCAACTCTTATTAGAAGGTCTTCTTTATATGTACAGTTTGTAATAAAACTGTTTTTGAATTTAGAATTTTATAACTATGTTTTAAGCTTGGAAATATTGCAAGCATAAGTTAACACGTTAATTATTAATGGTTCTTTCATATGTTATTTTTAAACATGTGATTATAATTATTTATTTTTACTTGGCTATAATTTTATAATATATATATATATATATATATATTATATATATATTATATATATATATATATATATATATATATATATATATATATATATATATATATATATATATATATATATATATATATATATAATTCATTTATAAATATATTTCCAAGCAAAATACAATGTTTAATTTCGGTAATGATAAAAATGCAAATTATCTTTCTGATTAACTCTTTTCCTTCTTTTGCTTCTCTCTATCGTTACACAGTTACCTATAATTCTGCAAAATTGAACAAATTTCTTAGATATCTGCGAATAGAAGGAGATTCCAAAGATTATTTATTTCTTCTCTTTCACCTCACTGGTGGTAGTATCTCATAATAACAGTATTTTCTGTTCTCATTGAACTTAATACTAGGATGTTCAGATGTTTTGATAGTATCACGTAAAATTTTTAAACCTTTTTAAAGCTTTGTAAATCATTTAGAAATTTCTTATAAGTTTCGAAATTTCTTTCAACATTTTTGAAAAGGAGGGGGGGGGACTCTTTTTAACCTTTTAATCATTGTTATGCTACTTTAGCCAGTTTTTCCAGAATTTCGAATCTATCCTCCCCTAGAGGAATAGTAGGTATCTAAATTGTACTAATCTTATCTCAGATAGCAGTAACATAGAGTTCATCTTGAGATAATGATTCAATGATATATATATATATATATATATATATATATATATATATATATATATATATATATATATATATATATATATATATATATATATATATATATATATATATATATATATATATATATATATATATATATATATATAATATATATGACCTTGAAAATCAACCATTAACTCAAGGTGAACTTAATGACATAGAAAGAGATTACAAATTATTGATAAAAACTGATCTTTTATCCAGACACTACTTTCATTTGATAATGAAAGAGGAAAAACGAGTTTTAAGATTACTGAAGAAAGCTTAATTATTTTTAACCGTAATTACGAAAGAGTTCATTCATGAAATCATGACACAGAATATAGAGCATAAAAATGGTGACTATTGATGCATTTAAATAGTTTTAAATGAATATATCTTCATAATGGTAAAAAAAATTTGTGTAATTAAAAATATATTTGAGATAAAGAGACGGTTTCTTCAAACTATAGAAAAAAAAGTCTGTTTTGTTTTTTTAAAAGAAAATTTCAAGTTTTACCGAAACCAAGTTGAGAATTTGTGTTTTGCAGACATCGAAGTTACGAAACCGGATTTTCAATATGAAATTTAACGACCTTTATCACGAGGTTTGAATATCACAAAAGGAAGCCAAAATTAAAGATTCAAAATTATTACAAGAGTGATATTTAAGTGAATCATAAGGAGTTGGTTCACAACATATAAGTTCTATAGTTGAATTGCAATTGAATTTTTTTTTTTTTTCATTTTTTTTTTCATTTTTTTTTTTCATTTTTTTGGCATGAATAAAAAGGAAGGGAAAAAAACATCTCTGAATATTTAACTTATGTAATAATAATATTAGAGATATTAAGATACCAGTTTGATGGTAGACCATTGTTGGATGATTGATAATAAATTTGACAGAGATTTAAAGCAAATAAAACAAAGAACTAAATTCAAATAAATTTTAAAGTAAGTAAAAAAAAAAAATATAAAAAAGAAAAACTAAATTTGTATCATTAAAAATGAATTGAGATTTGTTTGAAATGTTTTAATTAAAATGAAATACATTTTCATGTTAATTAATTTAAAACAATTTTGAATACATGAATAAAATATGTATTTGATGTAATTTTTTAATTAAATTCCACTAGAAAATTTTTCTTTTATAAAAAATATATATATATATATATATATATTATATATATA
>SEYY01002871.1:32500-40000 GCA_009176605.1 Armadillidium nasatum | reverse complement strand
TCTTTTACATAAATGTGACTACAGTGATTTTCTATTATTAATAGTATTCTATTCTCTTCAGATTTTCTGGTATTCTTCTTGATGTGCTCTAAACCTAGGGAAATAAATCAGAAGTCATCCAACCAGAAGAATTCAAAAAACTGGGCATTTCCCATCATTTATTGCTTATTAAATCTTTGTCTTTGAAATATGAGTCAATGTAGAAGGTTATTACCACTATTTACAACATTGTCATCATAGTTTCTTTTTCTAGTTATGAAGTGTGTCCAGCCTGATGATGTCATTTTGATGCAACAATTTTGACGCTTGGAAGTCCAGTTTCGTCAAGATTACACATATACTTCATCTCAAATTTGTGTTTTTCTGCTAACGATCTAAATTTAATACAAGAGATTGTTTCGTTCAGTGGACGAAATAGCCTCATGCAAATAGTCAGTTGTTTTGATTGTTTCGTAACCTAACTTTTCATAAAAAATAAAAACTATAATATACACAGTAACCTATACATAAGTATTTATTGGTTCTAAAAACTCACTATGCTGTCTATTGCTAAAAAAACAAAAACAAAAGAAATACACACATATACACACACAGAAAACTTCTTACACTCAAAAGTTATAGTTGATGATTGAAAAATCTATATTTATCAAATAAAAAATTTAAAAAATTTTTACACTAATAAGTGAAAGTAATATTAGGGCAAACTTATGGCCGTTACCCAATGATGTAAAAACGAGATATATATATATATATATATATATATATATATATATATATATATATATATATATATATATATATATATATATATATATATATATATATATATATATATATATATACATATATATATATATATATATATATATATATATATATATATATATATATATATATATATATATATATATATATATATATATATATATATATATATATATATATATATATATATATATATATATATATATATATATATATATATATATATATATATATATATATATATATATATATATATATATATATATATATATATATATATATATATATATATATATACATATATATATATATATATATATATATATATATATATATATATATATATATATATATATATATATATATATATATATATATATATATATATATATATATATATATATATATTATATATTATATATATATATGTATATATATATATATATATATATATATATATATATATATATATATATATATATATATATATATATATATATATATATATATATATATATTTAGCACCCCCTCCTTGAATAGGGCTTTGCCCGTGAGTGGTGGTGATGTGTAAAAAAAAAAAAAAAATAAATAATATATATATATATATATATATATATATATATATATATATATATATATATATATATATATATATATATATATATATATATATATATATATATATATATATATAGGCAAGAGTTCTTGAATGTCTTCCCATAATTGTGTTTGACTGTGCGTACTTCGTAAACGAACTAATTAGATGATAATGAGGGAGAAATTCAATTTGAGCTGAAATTTTCGCCAAAAGTCATGGCATGAAAAGTACTTTTATAGAAAACTCGAAAATTTGTACTTTTTTAGATTTTTTAAATAGGATATTTTGAAAAGAGCAAAAGAAGGACTTAAGAAATTAAAATTAATAAGGAAAAGTGAAAAGGAACGGATATATATATATATATATATATATATATATATATATATATATATATATATATATATATATATATATATATATATATATATATATATATATATATATATATATATATATATATATATATATATATTATTTTAGGTATTAAAACCTAGCATGTTTTTCTTTCTTATATATATATATATATATATATATATTTATCATATATATATATGATCAAAATTAGGGTTAAAAGATCTAAAAATTTAAATTTGAGGTGCCTTCAGAATTTCTTCACACCATCCCAGTTCTTTGTTATGCATAGGATTGATATTTGTCATTTTATGGAGTATGCATTGCATATGTAGGGTGGTTGCACTCACAGTCTTTCCTAAAAAGATGTGATCAAAGGCTTTACGTCCTATAAACTCTCTTACTATCAGTGCTTCTCTCCAAACTCTTTCCCACCGTCAAACTGTTACAACACTCCCCTTTCATAAGATGAAAATTAGAGGGGTTATGATCTCCTAACGTTCACAAAGGGCAGTGTAAAGTAATCTTTGCGTAAACACAGTTAACATTTAATAATAATAATAATAATAATAATAATAATAATAATAATAATAATAATATATATAATAATATTAATAATATATAATAATAATAATAATAATAATAATAATAATAATAATAATAATAATAATAATAATAATAATAATAATAATAATAATAATAATAATAATAATATATAATATAATAATATAT
Organism: Armadillidium nasatum; assembly: GCA_009176605.1. Lineage (NCBI taxonomy): Eukaryota > Metazoa > Arthropoda > Malacostraca > Isopoda > Armadillidiidae > Armadillidium > Armadillidium nasatum. Next base: position 37,554 of record SEYY01002871.1, on the reverse strand, counting down.
TAATAATAATAATAATAATAATAATAATAATAATAATAATAATAATAATAATAATAAATGATTTTGGTTTCACCCGGCTTCAACCTAAGAAAGAGCAAGTAGAGTACTAACCTTAAATCCACCTTTAATTTAAGTTTAAGATTTCATGTAGCTTGTCCAGTTGGAAAAAGTTTCTCTCTAACTGAATAAATACTGTCTCTTCCTTAGAGAAGAGGCTCAATGACGTTCAGAAAAATTTCTGAACACTTGGAGAGTTCTACCCTTCAGAAAGGCCTGAATTTGGGACAAACAGGAATGATACCACCGAAGGAAGTCAGTAATATTAGGTACAGTCGTCAGCAGAAGTTCGTTCCTATTAAGCTGGAAATAAATATTTATATAAAATGGAGATCATTTCAGGTTCAGCCAATCACAGTTCAATTAAGCCCCACTCAATGTTTTTATTTTCTTTTTATTCAAAATAGAGCTTTTATGAAATGATCTCCATTTTATATAAATATTTATTTCCAGCCTAATAGGAACGAACTTCTGCTGACGACTGTACATGGCAAGAAAAGAGATTCACAAATATAAGAATTTCGTGAATACAAATTTAAGTTGACTTTACAACAGTCGAAATAAATTCACCAGAGTTTCAAAGTTTACTGAAACTTATGTGTTTTCATTCAGATGTAACACTTCGTAAATCTTGGCGAGTTAACTGTTAAGATACGATAAGTTTGACACAGGCAAGTTACTTAACTTTCCTTATGCCAAAGAGCATAAAGACAACTTCCGCTTAGAGAGCTGATGAGAGAGTGAATACTCTGTGAAAGACAACTAAAAACAAGAGAAGCAATTAAGAAAATGGAGTCAAAAAAAGGAAAATTAAATCTTTTAGGCAAAAACTGATTTTAAGAATTACCGAGGAAAAAAACTATATATATATAAAAGGTTTTCTCCATTCTGTCAGAATGAAACTATTAAAATTAATAAATATTTGAATATTTAATTTATGAATATTTATGAATATTTAAATTATCACAGAACGTCTTTTAAAAAATCGCAATTACATTAGAGCTTCTACGACTTGCTGATATTCACAGTCTCATTCTTTATCTGCTCAACCCCTTGATCTCATATTAATTGCTATTCTCATGTTACATGTATTCCACAGATAAAGTTTATGGCACATTTCTTTTATTAACCTTATCCACTTTTTATGAACTAAATACTTGTTAATATCTGTCTTTGATTAAAAAAAAATCTGATTTGGATTCCCTTGGACTTTTCCACTATATATATATTATATATATATATATATATATATATATATATATATATATATATATATATATATATATATATATATATATATATATATATATATATATATATATATATATATATTAGGAATAAACTGTGGGAGGTTTTGAGGGAGTATGAAATTGAGGAGAAAGTAACTGAAGGTATTAGATGACTTTATAGGAATAGTAGCGTGTGTGAGAATAAACAGAGGAAACTGAGTTTTTTTTGAGGTGAACAATGGATTGAGACAAGGTTGTGCATTGTCTGGGTTTTTTCAGTTTATTTATAGATAAAGTGGTGAGGTTGATGGAAAGGGAAGTAAAGGGGTGAGAATGAGGGATCAACAAGATATATGGAATGCTAATGTGTTATTATGTGCGGATGACGTTGTGCTTTTGTCTGAGACACAAGGGGGTTTAAAAATTTTGGTGGATGAGTCTGGAAAAGGTTGTGAAGAGTTAGGCTGAAGAGTGAACGCAGGAAAGAGTAAAGTGTAATGAATGAAAAATGGGGAGAGTTTGGAGAGGGTTGTAGGTGGGGGAGATAAACTGCGAATCAAGGTGGGGAGAGAGAGTTTGGAATGGATTAATTCATTTAAATATCTGGGTGTGAATTTTGAGGGGCGGGGTAGTTGTGAGGAGGATAAAGTAGGGTATAGAAAAAGAGAAGGGGAGAAGGTGTTGGAAGGCTTGAAGGATATTTGGAAGAGAGGAAGGTTGACAAGAGTAGTGAAGATAAAAATATTTGAGAGATGCTGTACAGGGATGTATGGGAGCGAGGTGTGGCGGTTGAATGCGAAGAAAAGTAAAAGGTTGAGGTTTTCGAAATGAAGGTCTGAGAGTGGTATGTGGTGTAAGTAGAAGGGACAGAGTCAGGTATGTGAGAATAAAAGAGCGATGTGAGTGAGGAAGGGGTATGGTTGAGAGAACTGAACAGAACATGCTGAGGAGGTTTGGGCATGTTTGTAGGATGATTGATGGGAGATTGGCTAAAAAGGTATTTATATGGCAAGTGGAAGGTGTAAAAAGTAGAGGGAGACCTATTGAAGGTTGGGTAAGTGGGATCAAGGAGTTACTGAGGGATAGGGGGATGAGATAAGAGGAGAGTATGCAGTTGACGGAGGACAGGAATGAATGGGAAAAAGAGTGGTGAGATGAATGCTGGTAACAGATGTGGCTTGTGGTAGTCAACGCCCCAAGTGTGTGGGAAAGGTTGAGTATAATATATATATATATATATATATATATATATATATATATATATATATATATATATATATATATATATATATATATATATATATATATATATATATATATATATATATATATATATATATATATATATATATATATATATATATATATATATATATATATATATATATATATATATATATATATATATATATATATATATATATATATATATATATATATATATATATATATATATATATATATATATATATATTATATAATGTGTGTGTATGTGGATGTGTGTGCTGCTTTTTGCCTTCTAATTTTTCTAGCATTACGATTTTCTTCTTTAGAGAACTCTGGTAAAGGAAATAACATAAATTTTCTCCTAAATTAGTTTTTCCTAAAAAAAAAAGAAAAAAAAATAAGACTTAAAGCCTCCTTTAATTTAATGATTAAATAAAACGAATGTTTCAATTCTCTTTTATCCTTCCGTTAAACTATACATTAATTCTCATCGCTTGAATTAATTCTTTCTTTCTCTCTCTCTCTCTCTCTCTCTCTCTCTCTCTCTCTATATATATATATATATATATATATATATATATATATATATATATATATATATATATATATATATATATATATATATATATATATATATATATATATATATAAGAGAAAAGTTGTATAATAATTAATCCCACTTTTCAATTTTACCCTCAATCTTGTAATTTTTAATATTTTCATTTCTAACTTTAGTAAAAAAAAAAAAAAAAAAAAAAAAAAAACAAAAAACAACAACAACTGAATATCCAAGTGTGATTAAGATAATTTTAACTGCTTAATAATAGTTTATTTATTTAATTTAAAGAAACATTTTCAAATATCACTGTCAGTTATCTGGTTTATCTTTTTAAATAACAATTTTTGTTTTGGGTTTTGACTCATTTTTATTTTTATTTTGTAACTTTTAATTTAGTTTTGTTTTTATTTTTTTTATTTAAATTTTATATATGAAAAATATTATCGTACTAATTATTTCTATTTTAGCTATTTCTAAATTTATTATTAAAAATTTTTAACTTGAAAATGATAAACTATAGTACTGAAACGTTGTCCAATAAATGTTAAAAATATACACTAGTCTTCTTTTATCTATATATATATATATATATATATATATATATATATATATATATATATATATATATATATATATATATATATATATATATATATATATATATATATATATATATATATATATATATATATATATATATATATATATATATATATATATATATATATATATATATATATATATATATATATATATATATATATATATATATATATATATATATATATATATATATATATATATATATATATATATATATATATTTGAATTGCATTTTTAATTGTATAACAAAGATCTCCTTCATATGAATAAACGTTTTAAGATTGTTGATCTTCTAAGAATTCACGTTATTATATTCCTTTTACATTGACATTTTACTGCTAATTTTAAATCCAATTTCGCTTTTAAAATTTCTCCACATCGCTCTTAAGGGAATCTTGAACAGTGACGTCAGGTGAATGATCTTACGAAGATTTTTGTCTTTCTTGATGATAGTTATGATAATCAGGTGAATGATCTCACGAAGATTTTTGTCTTTCTTGATGATAGTTATGATAATTTTGTAAAATATAATGAATGTTGCTCAAATTGCTTTTCTTTCTCATTTCGCAGTTATTCTTTTTTTTTCTTTTTTCATTTTTTTTTTTGTTCATTACTTAGTTTGAAGAGTTTTCATATATTCTTTGATCCATTAGACCTTATTATTTATTAAATCATAAAATATTAATGAAGTTCCTATCATTCTTTCTTATATATATATATATATATATATATATATATATATATATATATATATATATATATATATATATATATATATATATATATATATATATATATATATATATATATATATATATATATATATATATATATATATATATATATATATATATATATATATATATATATATATATATATATATATATATATATATATATATATATATATATAATCTGGTTGTTAATGTAACGATACCCGGCATTTAAAAGTGTGCAAGTCAAAGGAAGTTGGAAAAACAGAAAATGGAGTTTGTTCCAGACTTTACCAATAGAGTACATGCAAGCACGTAAGGTTGAGCATAGCGGTTAAATATGGGATCGGAGAGTTCGACAGAGAAAGGATGAGATTCTGTAGAAAGTTGTGTCGAATGAGCTCTTCTCAATGAAGAAGGTGTACGACGTGAGAGTTCAGAAGTGCAGTGTCCGTTGTAATAGTGATATTATAAAGAAACTGACGCAACAATTCGACGGGCAGAAAGAGATTGGAGAGAGTAAGAGCAAAAGATTATATAAGACGAAAAGCCCTAGACTCCACCATTTCGAGAAGAGCTGTATGTATGGAAACACACAGGGACTAACAACACCAATATAAAGAGCAAGCAACTGGAGTGCCGTAAAAAAATCACGATGGCGCCTCA
>SEYY01002871.1:0-2500 GCA_009176605.1 Armadillidium nasatum | reverse complement strand
TATATATATATATATATATATATATATATATATATATATATATATATATATATATATATATATATATATATATATATATATATATATATATATATATATATATATATATATATATATATATATATATATATATATATAATATATATATATATATATATATATATATATATATATATATATATATATATATATATATATATATATATATATATATATATATATATATATATAATTATTTCACCTCTGGTGGGCACAGGTCAGAGGCCTACTAATATTCCACCAAGTTAAGGAGCAAATCGGAAACCTGGTCAGATTAAAGACCGACATGTCCCGATACACGGCGTTTGAAGGTGTAAGTCATTATTATAATAGTGTGTTCCAGACTATATATAATATATATATATATATATATATATATATATATATATATTATATATATATATATATAATATATATATATATATATATATATATATATATATATAGCTGTTCCTACTCCTTTAACCCCTCCAACTCATTTATGCCTAAATTTGAAATTTCTTCTAAAGACGTCACTTCTGCTCTCTCTGAGCTTAACACTAAGAAGGTGGACGGTCCTGATGGTGTTCCTCCTGTGGTTCTCAAAACTTGCGCTTCCGAGCTTGACACCCTACCTTGGTAAACTATTTCGTCTTTGTCTTTCCACTTCAACCTTTCCTTCTTGTTGGAAACGTGCACTCATTGAGCCTGTGACGAAGAAGGGGGACCCCTCTCAATCCTCTAACTATCGTCCTATTTCTTTAACCTCCGTTCTTTCTAAAGTTTTCGAATCTATCCTTAGCAGGAAGATTTGGAAACATCTCAATTTTTCTAATCTTATCACAGATCGCCAGTATGGCTTTCGTAAGAAACGCTCTACTGGTGATCTTCTTTCCCTTCTCTATGACTCTTGGTCTTCTGCTCTTCGCCATTTCGGTGAATCTTTTGCTGTCGCGCTGAACATATCGAAAGGTTTCGATAGAGTCTGTCACAAAGCTTTAATTTCTAAACTTCCCTCTTTCGGTATCTATCCTTCTCTCTGACCTCCTTTCTGGTCGTTCTATTGCAGCTGTTGTAGACGGCCACCGCTCATCCTATAAATTTATTAATAATGGTGTTCCTCAAGGATCTGTCCTATCCCCAACACTTTTTCTACTTTTCCTTAATGACCTTCTATCTGTTACTTCATCTCCTATCAACTACTATGCTGATGACTCCACCCTGCATTCTTCCTTTCAATTTGAAAGGCGCCCCTCCCATCAGCAGTTAAAAGAGGCAAGGAGGGTAGCCTTAGGGCAACTGACCTCTGATCTTTCTCGTATTTCAAAATGGGGCAGAGAAAGCATGGTCATTTTCAATGCCTCAACATCTCAATTTCTCCATCTTTCTACTCTACACAACTATGATATATTCTTCGAAAACACACAAATCAAGCCTTCATCTCTCCTTAATATTTCGTGCTTCTTTTTTACGTGATCTTTCTTGGAAACATCACATTACTTCTCTTTCTAAACAAGCCTCTAAGAGGTTGGGTGTTCTGAGGAGCCTTCAGAATTTCTTCACTCCACCCCAGTTGCTTGCTCTTTATAAGGGTGCTGTTCACCCCTGTATGAGGTATGCGTCACACATCTGAGGTGGTTCCACTCATACAGCTATCCTTGAGAAGGTGGAGTCTAGGGCTTTTCGTCTTATCAACTCTTCTGCTCTCACTAATTCTCTCCAGTCTCTTTCTACCCGTCGAACTTTTTAGTTCTATCTGGTGGCGAGAGGCTTGCTGAAGGGAAGCTGCACTGCCTTCTACAAGGAGCTTTTCCTTCGTATTCCTGTGAATTTCCGAAGCATCTATTGTTCGAATTAATATTTGTTCTCTTTTTAAAGAGAATTTTAGAAACTTTGGATGTTAAATAAATTTATTATTTTAATGGGATGAAACTAAAGAAAATAACAAAACATTATTTGAAAATGAGTTAGACGAGTGTAATTTTTACGAGGATAAAATTATTGAATCAATTTCATATTTAAAATGTAATTTAAAATTGGAGGTGATTAATACTTCTGAATCACAGCATAGTTTAAACTCTCATGAAGCTCCTTTGAGTTTGTCGAGGAGTCTTAAATTCGTCAGACGATCAGTCTTAAATTCGTCAGACAATCAGTCACGATATTTTTCAGTCATAAAATTGATTCTACCACAGCCAGACAGTGATTAGATATATATTGATAGCGACAGTCATAAATCCTCAGTTCAACTACAGTTAGTCGCATAAATTTGATTCTACAAAGTCAGTCATTTAAATTGGTTCAACTAGAGAGAATCATAATTTGATTAATCACATTAAGTCATTGAACTGAGTCGAGACACTACAGTCTTTAGTGTCATTCAAATCACTCGAGTCGAAAGAGTCAAAAGACTACAACAGTCGAAAGAAAAGTCTCTCCATTTTCTGAGATATATATTTTGTGAATATGTGTATAATCTACT
>SEYY01002870.1:15000-22500 GCA_009176605.1 Armadillidium nasatum | reverse complement strand
ATCTTCCACTCTTCAAGGCTTCCGTCTGTACCCACCTGAGGGATGTGCGTTAGGTCTGTGTTTGAGTGAATTTTCTTCGTTTTATGTGTGCCCCATCCTTGAAAAGGGCTATGCTCGTGAGTAGCGGCGCTCTGTAAGAAAAAAAAAGAATTGATTCGAATGTATGCAGTAAGGAATGGTTTATGACGAAAGGTATCCATAAGTGAATAGGGAAGGGGACTTTAGAATTATGTATGCGTGAGATGGAAAGGGATGGAGCAGGTTGTTCGATGTCAATGTATTAAAGGGGAGTAACGATGTGTATTTCAGAAACGCTACTTGGAAATGGACGAGAGTAAAAGTTAAAGGGGGTTGAGGAAGTAGGGGAGAGGAAGATGGGGGTTGTGCGGGTGGTGCGGGTGGAAAGGCTGGAAGAGGGAAGAGTGGACTAAATAGGAGGGATAAAAGAGAAGTGGAGGGAGATCATGGGGAGTGAGTAGGAAGGGGTGTAAGAGGAATGGAGTAAACTGAAGATAGCCTTAGTGGAGGTTGAAATATTTGTGTGTGGAGTGAAGAAAATAGGGAACGGTAGACGAAAGAGAAATGAGTGGTGGGATGAAGAGTTGGGGAATTTGGTGAAAAAGAATAAGGATGACTTTAACAGGTTTTAGTGCTACTCTGGACTCCTATATTTGAATTGCTGGATGGGTGTCATGATGTACAACCACACTTCAGGGTGGTAAATGACCAAGGCCGGTTATCTTCTTTATTAACAAATAAAGGCAGGGTGTAGAAACTAGAAGACGATAATAATAACGGCAAGAACCAGAATGAAAAGAGTAATAAAATAATAAATAAATTTGGTATATGATCAATAATCATGTTCAGTATCCCAGCCAGAGGTATTAACAAAATTATTCATCCATAAAAATGACAGCAATAAATACTGAAAATAAATGTTAAAAAATACTCCATTTTAAATAGGAATTAATAATGATAATAAATAAAAACATTTGTTTTATTTGTAACAAAATAATAAACCTCATTCCTGCATAAAAATAAAGAAATAAACTTATGAAACACATATTAGTGGCAGCAAAAGTAAATAATTACCAAAGCTTACCTAATAAAAAGTTGCAGCATTTAAACCTTTTCTATTGAAAATTCAACGCTTGTGGATGACGTCACATTTCTAAACTGTAGTTCTAGTTATAACCGCAAGATGTCACTTCTCATAATTTCTGTAGAAATTCTGTATATTTATTGGAAGTAGCTTCCACTTTATGTCGATTAAGTAAACATATTTTTAAAAGTGTTTAACAGTGTAATTTTGAACAAATCATAATTTAAATAATATTTGTATTATTTGACAATTAAATGAAAATAAAATATCTTAAAATAACGCTAAATTAAATTGACAAATCACTTCTCTGGTAAAGACCTCGAGCCAACATTCATCTTGGGGTCTAATTGTTTTTACTAAAACTAAACTTCTGGTGATATATATATATATATATTATATATATATATATATATATATATATAATATATATATATATATATATATATATATATATATATATATATTATATAATATATATATATATATATAAATTAGTATATATATATATATGATACCAAAATATATATATATATATATATATATATATATATATATATATATATATATATATATATATATATATATATATATATATATATATATATATATATATATATATATTTTATATTACCTCTGGTGGGCAAAGGCCAGAGGCCAACTAAAATTTCTACAGGACTTAAGGAGAAAATCAGAAATCTGGTCAAATTAAAGGCCAACATGTTCCGATACACTGCGTTTAAAGGTATATAACTCATAGCAAGTTGGGAAAATAGACAAAGGGAGTGTGTTCCAGACTTTACCAGTAAAGCAAATGTAAGATTGAGCATAGAGATTTAGTCTGGGATCAGAAAGTTGGACAAAGAAAGGATGAGAATGTGTAGAAAGGAGTGTCACACGATCTCTTCTCAATGGAGGAGGTATACGACGGAAGAGTGCAGAAGAGCAGAGTCCATTGTAATAGCGATAGTATAGAGAGAGTAACTCAAAAATACAACTGGCAGAAAGAGGTGTTTACACAGAGGATAATTATTTTGAAAGATAAAATGGGATATATATATATTATCACTGATATATGACGTATAAGTGACGTCATAAAACCTATATATATATATATATATATATATATATATATATATATTATATATATATATATATAATATATATATATATTATCTTTTATGGATTTGGAGAAAACATATAATTGGGTATGTATGAGGATGTTGTTCGAAGTTGTTGAGAGAGTGGTGGAGAGTGGGAGAGAGACTACTGAAAGAGATTTGTGAAAAGTGCAGTGTGAGGGTGAGGGCGGAGAGGGAGCTTATTGATTGGCTTAACTTAGGAGTGGAGCTGAGACAGAGGTATGTAATGTCACCTTGTCTGTTTAATCTGTTGAAAGGATAGTGTAGTTAGGTAAATGGATAAGGAAGAGAGGGATATTAGGCTGAGAAGTGTGGAGGGTGAATGGGATGTAAATGTCTTACTGTTTACAGATAATACGGTGTTGGTGCCAGAGTGTGGGGAAAAGTTGAATGTTGATGAGATAATTTGTGGAGAAGTGCGCTAGCAAGGGATTGAGAGTAAATCCAGCAAAATGTAAAGTAATGAGAATTTTTTGGGTTGGGTTGAGGTGGAGAGGGAAGGAATGGGAGTATAGATATATGAGAGAGAGAGAGAGAGAGATTTGAGGAGGTGGAAGAGTTCAAATATCTGAGAAGGAAAAGAGGAGTTGAAAAGGAAGTATTTATATTTAATTAAAAGGAAATAACGAATAGAGTGGTGGAGTGAATGAAAGTGATGGGGGATTAAAGGAAGTATGGGAGAAGGGGAGATTATTGAAGGAAAAAAAGTAAGAATATTTGAGTGTATGTGTTTGTCATATGTAATGTTTGGGTGTGAAACCTGGATGTTGAATGCTCAGGCGAAAAAAGATTGAATGTGTCTGAAATGAAGGGATTGAGAGTGATTGTGGTTTGATAACGGAAGATAGTGTTAGAAAGGAAAGAATAAGAGATATATGTGGATGGAGGAGAGATATGGTGGATAGAACAGAGGAGGGTATAATAAGGTTGTTTGGACATGTGTGCAGAATGAATGAGACAGGATGGTAGGTAGAGAACTTAAATCCGAAGTGAAGAGGGGTAAGGGAAGAGGAAGATCAAATTAGAGATGGATGGATGGAGTGAACGAAGTTTTGGGGAGAAGGGGTTTGAATTTAAATGAAAGAAGGAGAGTTGCAGAGGACAGGAGTGAGACGGAGGGTGGTGGTGTAAGCTTGATGAAAGGTACGGTGTAGTGTGTGTGTGTGTGTGTGTGTGTGTGTGTGCGTGCGTGTGTGTATGAGGGAACTGTGGCTTGCACCACCCATGAGAGTGGGAAAGGTGGTGAATATATATATATATATATATATATATATATATATATATATATATATATATATATATATATATATATATATATATATATATATATATATATATATATATATATATATATATATATATATATATATATATATATATATATATATATATATATATATATATATATATATATATATATATATATATATATATATATATATATATATATATATATATATATATATATATATATATATATATATATATATATATATATATATATATATATATATATATTCTCAGCTGCTGGCATTGACTTTGATGATTTATTCGGTGGCGGTTTTTCCAATGAATACTACGGAAGGTCTATGGAACGCTACTCAGACTTTAGAGATGACAACTCAAGGTCCATGGAACACTACTCAGACTTTAGAGGAGACAACTCAAGGTCTATGGAAGATGATAATTTTAACTACCATCGTCGAAGACTTATAAAAGTTCCTGATGAAGAATGTGATAATCCCATTCCGGGACAAAACCATGTGTTCATTCCGGAACAAAAACGTGTGAACATTCCGGAATCAAGACTTGGGCTCATTCCGGAACCAAGAATTGGTCTCATTCCGGAACCAAGACATGGGCTCATTCCGGAACCAAGACTTGGGCTCATTCCGGAACTAAAACTTGGGCTGAGGGAGAAGAAAAGTCTTTGGAAGAAAGGAAGGATTCCATTTGTTTTCGCGGAAAATATTAGTATGTTTTAAGATTGTGTTGCCAATTATAAAATTACTAGTTTAAGATGTTTTATGAGTAATAGTTAGGTTATGAAAAATTTCAACTCTTTCGATTATGTAGTATAAGGTTTTTTCTATCTATATATATATATATATATATATATATATATATATATTATATATATATATATATATATATATATATATATATATATATATATATATATATATATATATATATATATATATATATATATATCCATACATAAATCCAATAAACCAAACAAGAAAGTAATTATGTATTTAAGCTCAAGCCAAGTTGAGAAAATATCTAATCAGCAAATAGTAATAATGATTTATTTGTTTAACAGTTTCTAATTTTATATTTTCTTTTAATCCTTAAAAATGGAAATGAATTGTGATCTTTTTTTAAACATTTTAAAGACATTTTTTAAATTTGTGATATACGGAAATTGGAAAAAATAATAGAAGCATTTGGAAGTAGGCTAGAACTCTTTTCTTAATATGGGAGTCGAACATTTTTTTTAATATTAATATATAATATCTAAATAGAATTATGTTTCATTGATGCTAAGTGAGGGAATATGATGTTCATTTTCATCTGTAAACTGTCCATAGGAGTACGTTGCTATTTAGTTAGGTAATGTCTTTCCAAGGAAGGCATTTAGGGAAATGTATATATCTTGTTTTGGGTAAATTAGTTCTATGTGTCAAAAATCTGAAATTTGGACGTTATTTTCCTAATATTCTTTCGATTTGCTTTAAACAAAAGCCAAAATAAAGATTTAGTTCAAGCCCTAAAACGTAGATTTCGAGAGCTTGTGTCTCCATCCGTTTCTGCAAAAAAAAAAAAAAAATGTTCTCCGTATTAACCAATTTTCGACGTAAAAATTACAAATTCTCTTTGATCCTTTTCTTTCAGCTCTTTTTTGACAATTTTCAAAATAAGTCAACTCTATTTTCGCTTCTTCCTATTACTTCATAACTTCATTACTAAAGCTGAGATCTTTTCTGAAACTCTTGACTCTGATTTCACTTTAGAGGATCTTTGTTCTCTACGGGGATGATTTCATTCTTATTGTGGTTCTGGAAACTTATGGTTGAGAGTTTGCTTCCTGTCTTGGTTAAAAGATTCTTCTCTTTTTACTAACTTCGATCTTTGATTTCACCTGGAAGCATACTGTCATTTATCCTGCGCTGAAAGAAAGGGATAGATATTGAACCTTCCAACTATCGTCCAATTGCTTTATTTTCATTTCTTTAATAAAGAGAAGAGGGAGGAAAAGAGTAGAAAGCAGGAAGATTGGAAACATTCTAAATCTTCTAATATTATCTTATATCTCCAGGATGGTTTCCAAAAGAACGCTAGACTGAAGGTCTTTCCCTTCTTTCTAACTTTTGGTCATCTGCTCATAGAGATTTCAGTTAAATTTTTAATGTAACTCAAAACATATAGAAGACTTTCGATGAAGTGAGACTAAACTTTGATTTCTAAAACTCCTTCTTTAACAATCTAGTCTTCTCTCTATTGATTATTTTTAACGTGAATTTCTTGGAAGGTTCGTATTGTTTGTTTAGCTGAAAAAGCATTCAAAGAGATTAAATAGTCCCATGCAAATTCATGACTAGCTTGCATCGCTATAATTGTTCGCTTCGTATATGGGAGTAGTATTTGTATGCTGCAAGAAATTTTCCATGAGGAGTTCCACTCTCACAGCCTTTCTTGAAAAGAGTATCGTTTAGGGGTTTTAGTTTTATCAAATCTTCCTCTTTCTACAACTCTTTCCAACATCCGAACAATTTCTACAACTCTTCCCAACATCCGAACAATTTCTACAACTCTTTCCAACATCCGAACAATTTCTACAACTCTTTCCAACATCCGAACAATTTTAGCACTCTCCTTATTAGTACAAAGAACAATGATCAACCAAACACTTTAGTAGAATACTTTTTGTTTTGAACAAGTATCTCTCTTTCTTCATAGTCACATCCTATTCCTTTCCAGTTGTGCAACCCCATACTTGACTGCAAAGCTCATACTTCCATGTAAGCTACTGGCAAAGTATGAAATATTTTTCCTTCATCTAATTTCACCAGTTATTTGACATCCGTTCTTTCTACCAACGTATATCTTGACATGTACATTTTTATTCTTAAACATTGAATTACGTTTTCCAAAAATCTGAAGTGATTCATAAGTATATATATATATATATATATATATATATATATATATATATATATATATATATATATATATATATATATATATATATATATATATATATATATATATATATATATATATATATATTGAATTAAAGTTTACAAAAACAGTTTTTTAATTTACTGAACAGGTTTAGGTCAGAAGAAAAAATTTCGAAAGGCTATGAGGTTATTTAATAGAATTTCACTCGGATGTATAAAATTTATTAAAAGGAAGCACCAGACACATTACGTAAAAATTAATAGGTAAGTTTGTGTGAGATGTAGCAAGGTTTGTTTTCTTGAAAACTCTTTTGTATAGAATGTTTATAAAATAAAATTAACGCTGGTCTGCACTCTAATATAGTGACAAAGATTCTGGTATTGTCGTACCCACGATCTGATCGATGAAAGATACACAATTGTTCACATGAGATGTCCAATAGTCTCAACAAACGCAAAAAAGATATTTCTAGTAACTTTGGACCTTAAGCTAGAAGTGCTTAAAGGCATTTACTCTATGTAGCAGCAAAAGAAAATGGTTGTAATGATTTTTTTTTTTAAATTTTAACCGTTTGCTGTCTGGAAATGAAATTGGTGTTGGAACTGACCAACATTTGTCTGCCTAAATGCCCGAGTTTTAACTTTCACCCTTCACGCACCTTCTATAGCTTACTTAGTTACACTTTCATTTCAAATTCACTCATCATGCAAAGATAATCTTTCATCTCTTTGTCGAACTAACTTCGCTTTGGTTTCGTCAACTTTCATTTAAAGACGTGTTTTTGAAAGAAATAACTTTGTTTGTTGACCTGAAGTTAATTTTTAGTCTGAGTATATTTTTTATGGCTTTAGATCTATTGGCAGTCGACTGTTAAATTTTTGTGTTGTTTATTCGTATCCTAATTCCACTTACCATTTTAACTTTTTAACTATCAAAACTCTCCTCTACTCCGAAATCATCAATATGGGAGACTTCGATGTTTACTGCTGTCAATTTCCTTTCCTTTAGATCTAAGAGATACAGCTGGCAAACTTATTATCTACAGTTCTCAGTTCATAAAAAACACGAACA
>SEYY01002870.1:5000-10000 GCA_009176605.1 Armadillidium nasatum | reverse complement strand
TAAAGTTTAGTGTTTTATACAGTTCAAAAACTCTTGAATTCGAATTCCTTGCTCTTGCTTGAATAATTCGTTGAACACCTAAATCTCTTTTCTCTTTTCTTGTGTTCGCTAACATTGCAAGTAATACATTTTCAGGATGAGCAAAGTACGAGTTGTTTCTTAGTACACGCTCCATAATCATAGCATGTTTTTTGTCCACTTCTTTAAGAAGGCACATCAGGTACCAAACAATTACGTGCACCATCAGTTGCCTTTGGATGTGACTTTATCCAAAACCACCCTGGTTCGTAAACTTTCATTATTATATTTATTAGATTTTGAAGAGCTTTTCTTGGATGTTTTGTGGAAACGTATAAACATAAGATCCTGTTTGCTTTTGTTAGCCATCTGGCATGATGAAGGATATCTGGAGATTTCTTTCCTAATGATGGAGATATATTCCCTGATTGTATATTAATGCACATTTCATACAAATATTTTTTGTCACTACTAATTTGCTTAACGATATTTTCCGGGATTTTTTCAAGGTTGATGTTTGCAAGTTCAAAATCAACTATCTCCCAGCTTATTTACATCTTCAATTTTATTTCCAATGGTACCCTTAAAAGTTTTTGGTCCTGATGTTTGTTCATCAATTGCCTCAAATATGTGTCTGAATGGAAGTTCATTTGCATGTAAATGACAAATTAACAATTAACAACTGTATCGGTCTTTCCAGATATATTTCAATCAGTCAAAACTCCACCAACTCTTCCAGTGTTAACTGAAGTCCCATCGCAAAGAATAGCTTTAAGGTAAATCTCGCTATTAGAATCAATTAAGAAAGTTATTGTTTCATTAGAAGTACTTCAGGCCTTGGCAGAATCTGGTGAAATATGAGTCATGTAAATATCATCTGGTTCTTTTATAATAACATTGTTCTTCCAATTTAGTTCCATCTTTTCTTTCGGTTTAAATTTTTCTGCCGTCAAATCCAATGCATTCAATTTGTGTGTGTTTTCATATTTCATTCTGATAGTTTTCTTTTTCCCAACACGTTTCCGCTCTCTTCCAACTTTTTTCCTATCCAACATATTACTTTCATTCAGTATCCCCATATCCTTTAATGCTGCATTGACTACAGCAGCAGTGGCCCTATAGATTAAACGAAACCAGTCAGCTGTTATCGCTAAATGTTTATTCTCAAATCTATTCTGAAAATTTTCCCCAAGTTCAAATTCTGGAAGAAATTTCTTTTTTAGGTTTGGACAGAAATAGAGAGTTTTCTCAAGTCCTCAGGCCTTTAACTTAATCAAACAAGTTTTCGTATTGTTTATTTTTTGTTTGACGATTCATTTTGAAACGAGCAATAAAGTAAAGTAGAATTATTTAAATAATGTTCATTTTTATACAACAGATGACAGATAATTAATGTACTGTAGATATATAGTTGTTTAATCAATGTAAATTAAATTATATATATATATATATATATATATATATATATATATATATATATATATATATATATATATATATATATATATATATATATATATATATATATATATATATATATATATAAACACTAAACACTAAGCACAACCATTATCAAAAGGATCTAATGCAAACTGAAGCAAATTGAAAAATACGAGATTTCTGAAACGCTAAACATATTGCTGAATAGGAAATTTATAGAAACTGTCTTTCAGCATCTTCATCTGCGCATGTGTGTATATGCATGTGTGCGATAATGTTGTATGCCTTACATAGCTAAAAAGGAGATCATGAGTAAATTACATATGAGACACTTTGAGATTGATTTTAGAATCGAGAATAACGTAAAAGTGGGTAATGTGTGCGAGGGGTAGGGGGGGGGGGTTGCACAACTTTGAAATTTTGCACACAGTATTCAGACCGTGATACTAATACCTGTGCATAGTGTGATTTTGACAATTTTTTTAAAAAAATGTATTTTTTATTAAATAATATATATATATATATATATATATATATATATATATATATATATATATATATATATATATATATATATATATATATATATATATATATATATATATATATATATATATATATATATATATATATATATATATATATAGATTGAATAGGGCTTTGCCCGTGAGTGGTGGTGATGTATATATATATATATATATATATATATATATATATATATATATATATATTTATATATATATATATATATATATATATATATATATATATATATTAATATATATATATATTTTTTATATATATATTTATATATTAAATAAATATATATATAATTATATATATATATATATATATATATATATATATATATATATATATATATATATATATATATATATATATATATATATATATATATATATATATATATATATATATATATATATATATATATATACAGTAAACCATTTATCTCTAAAGCAATATAAAGCATAAAATATTTAGTACCTCTTGTTGATGATCTCATTCAAACCCAATACACTCTCAAAGATTCCTTTGAAGTTTATTCCTTCGTTCGAAGCCTGAATTTTAGTCATAGCTATTTCACTAGCTTTGATATTGAATCTCTTTTCACAAATGTTATAATAATAATAACTAGTTAAAATAATTTAAATCCTATTTTTAGGCACTTTTCAAATTTTACAAGAGATAATTAATTAAATTACAGTATTAAAATTATTGACGTCACGAAATGTTTAGCGTCATCTCTCTTCAACTTCGAGTCGCAAACTAAAAACAAAAATGGAACGATAATATAATATATATATATATATATATATATATATATATATATATATATATATATATATATATATATATATATATATATATATATATATATATATATATATATATATATATATATATATATATATATATATATAAAAATTTTTTTTCCAATTGTTTCGTACTCTAAATGTTTCGCGCGTACGGAAGGTTTGCATTTCCCTTGCAAATTATATCGGTAGAATAGAGCTCTCGCGCAGGAAAATGTGCGTACACAATTCTCTCGTCCGTTATATGAAGGCATGCGTTTGCAAAATTTTTGCAAACCACATACAGTATTTTCTTGATTTTGAATATCTAATCAAAATTGTATGAGGATTTTTTTTTTACATTAAATGACGCTTCATTGGAGTGTTATTATAATAAGATGCAATTTTTTTAATATTTATTCTAAATTAAAAAAAAAGAATAAAAAAGTAATAAATAACAGTTGTACACTAGCTATTTGTATATAGTGGTGGCTGCACAAAAACTACAAACAGGTCACGATCCACCCCTTTTATGTATATATATATATATATATATATATATATATATATATATATATATATATATATATATATATATATATATATATATATATATATATATATAATACAATAGAGACGAAAGTAATGAAGTAATTTTTAAAAGCTATCGATATGTTGCAACAACAGCACCATTCGATTAAATATACGAACATTGATATTTCTGGCTTTGGCTTAACATATTTGTAAAAAGTTAATTAATATTACTGTAGATGCCTAGCAGGGGAGCATTTTACTATTACTAACCTAACTTAGCATAGTTTTCGTGAAATATATTTAACATTAGTGTATAAGGCTTCAGAATTGCAGAAGTTTTTCTGATATATATATATATATATATATATATATATATATATATATATATATATATATATATATATATATATATATATATATATATATATATATATATATATATCAAATAGGACAAACGTCTGGACGGTGAAAGTTACATGGTTCGTATTTTAATTAACAATAACCTAACTTAACGAATCTTATCCTAACCTAGGGTTGGTGAAATATATTTAATTGTAATATATAAGATTGCGACAAATAAGCGGCCATAACATTGCAGACAAATTTGTCTTTAAAATGCTACAGCATTATTTTCTCACACATCCTCCACAAAGCAAGGAAATTTTTTGCAGGGACGATTTCATTATAATTTTGCATGCCATGCGTTTAGCTCGCGTACCAATTGGTCCACTCAGACTATCATGTATTTAAGGTGTAGGCCTAATCTGAGAAAGTAAGAGACAAGATGGCTATGTAGATGTAGAATTTACTTTGCTAAGAGACCAAATGAAAGCTAGTTCAAAACAGCTTTTAAAAGCCTAAGAATCTTTATAAGGCTTAAGATAGTCCAACATCTCCTTACCTAATCTAGTCAAGCAATACTTTTAAGTTCCTTTAAAGTAAATTCTATGCTCTTTGACCTTTTTAATTTATTTATTTATTAAATATCTTTTTAATAACATTCTTTAATTTTTTTTTTCAGCAAATGAATCTTATAAGAAATTTACAAATACAAAGGCATGGACAACTTTTAACCTCTCGTACGATTATTTTTCCATCACGCATTACAGTCCATACGTCTTTACCAAAAATGGTCAAATCACCTTCAGAGTAAAGGTAATATCAAACTTTAAATAAAATTATATAATTATATATATATCGAAGTGCATAAAAGACCATCTTGATGATAGAGTCAATTATTCATAGATTAAATTAAACAGGGTTAAATATGTTAAGAGTTTTAAAAAAAACAACTTAATTTATCCATTTAATTATTAAATTCACCCATAATGTTTAATTAAAAGAAAACACTCACCTACACATTAAATGTTCTATTGAAGAGGAGAGTCACTTTTAAACACTCTCAAATGTGTTTCACAGCTTAAAGTTGAGAAGTTTCATAAAGATGAGTTCTTATATAAATATATATAAAACTCCTATTAAATAATTTAGAAACTCCCCAATCTTATTTCGTCGATTGCTATAATTTTCAAACATTGTCAATCAAATTTTCTAGGCTCATAATATTTTTAACAATGTCCAAATATATATTTTTGCGGCATCGTTCAATCTGAATTTCAAATGATCATTCAATAGAATTTCTGTTTGGGCATCGCAATTTGGGTAAATGAGACCGATCAGGACTCTCAAACT
>SEYY01002869.1:100000-102500 GCA_009176605.1 Armadillidium nasatum | reverse complement strand
GTTACATTATTTAGCTTTTTTTTTTTTTTTAATTAATAATAATAATAAAAAAAAAAAATCTGTTTTTGTTTTATATATAATTTTTTTTTTTTTTTTTTTATCTCTGATGCACCTCTTCTACGGCTAATTGATTGCATCCAATTTATTTATTTATTTATTTTTTATTTTTTTATTTTAATAGAAACTTTCGTAGATCTTGAGAAATAGTTTCAAAATATATTTTTCCTATTCTGTCTCTTCAAGTCTTCCGCAAGAACGACCCACTCCTTCGGCGTGGAGATGTTTCTGGCATTTCGGTGCTGTTAACTGGTTTGACTTACGGTTGTATTTCTCTAATATCCCATGGAATGATTACTGCTTCCGTGGGAGAAGTCATTCGGAATGTACTGAGCATATTTGCAACAAAACAATAAAAGGTATGTTGGAGTATATTCCATATTGTTTTCCTTTTACTAAGCATAACAAACCTTGGTTTAACTCTCCTTGTTCTAGTGCTATTTTCAGCAGGGATGCTGCCTTCAGGGATTACCATCGCCTTAAAACACCAGAAACTCATTCAACTTGTATTTCGTTCCGAAATCGTGACAAAAAAAATGAAATAAAATAAAATAAAACATAAAAAATAAAAAATAAATAAATAAAAAAATTTAAACATAATGAAAAAAAGTGAAATAAAAATAAAAAGGAAGAAATGAAGAAGAAGAAGAAAAATCCGAGAAGAAGAAGAATTTATTATTTAAAAATAAGACCTGTGAAAAACTTTTTCCTTTTGAAAATTATCGAAATTTCAAAAGGAATAAAATTATATAATTTTTAGCATTATTTGTTATAATGTTTGCAAGTCACACAAATGAGGCTTTAAATAAATTTTTAATTTAATATATATATATATATATATATATATATATATATATTATATATATATATATATATATATATATATATATATATATATATATATATATATATATATATATATATATATATATTAATAATTATAATATAATAAATTAAATGCTTTCAAAGAATTGAAAAATATTTATATATTTTTTTAATTCATTTTATTTTATATTTATATATTTAAACTTATTAGAATAGAAGTGAAATGTTCCATTGGCAGTTATCAGGAGATACTGTTACGGACGAATCACTGACATTGTCAGTGATGTTTCCAGTGATTTTTTTTCAGACCCTCTAAAGAGTTAAGGTATTATCTTGGAATAACATTTCTCAACCTTGATAGCTTCGCTACCTCCCAAAGAGCCAAAACATAAAGTTAATGGTCTTACAACCCCGTAATTACTTCTTATGTCTGGCAGGTGTCAAATTCGAAAGCGTTGATTGAAATATTTATCGTTTGACTGATTAATAAATTTAAAATATCCACGACAATTATTTTATGAACACAAAATAGTTTTAGCTCAAGTTTTTATAGGAATGTCGTTAAAAGATTTAAAAGTACGAATTTCATGCTGTTTGATAACTTGTTTACATTATAATGTAAGCAAAGAATATATTATGAAAGGGTATGAAAAGAATTTTTCGTATATTAGATTTTTATTTAAATTTTTTTATTTTTTGGGGTAGGGGGGGGGAGAAATGTGCGTGTCTGTGAGACCCACTGTCACCCCTTTATTTATGCCCACGACCTCCAGGTCGATATTAAAATCAAGCATTCTTCTTATTTGATTTAATATCTTTTGTGTCTGACCTTGAAATACGATAGTAACAGCAAGGTGGTGTCACCCCTCTTGCTTTTATTACAGTTGATACAAATTTAAGTGTCAGCAACATGTTAATAATAATTTTCTCGATTAATAATTATAATAATTTGTAATAATTATTCTCAAAGTATAATTATTAAAGTATTACATGCACAGTACAAAAGATCATAAAGTACATACAATCTCTTAAACAATATCTTTTTTATTTTTATTACGAACAAAGAAAAATACAGTTTAGCATATATTCATGATAAACCTGAATTTAACATAAACCATTATAATAATTTCTTAAAACTAAAATAAAAATATTTAAAAATATATTTTTTTCCAAAATATTTAAAAATATTTTTTTTAAAATATTTAAAGCAGCAGAAAATAGAATAGAGTGTTATACAAAGCTCTGCTTTAAGACACCCTCCGATATTTAAAATATTATATAATATGCAAATAATATAAGTACATAAAAGAATTTTTACCATAATAATTTTATATGAGAGAATAGAGAGGAAAGTATATATAATATATAATTATATATATATATATATATATATATATATATATATATATATATATATATATATATATATATATATATATATATATATATATATATATATATATATATATATATATATATATATATATATATATATATATATATATATATATATATATATATATATATATATATATATATATATATATATATATATATATATATATATATATATATATATATATATATATATATATATATATATATATATATATATATA
>SEYY01002869.1:70000-80000 GCA_009176605.1 Armadillidium nasatum | reverse complement strand
AACATGTTTCTCCTAACTGTGCTTCACTACGTCACTATGTTTGTCGGTTTAGTTAGTTTTTATATATATATATATATATATATATATATATATATATATATATATATATATATATATATTATATATATATATATATATATATATATATATATATATATATATATATATATATATATTGTTTTTAGTGACATTTTATTAAGAAAAAAGTACACCTATGTCATCAAATTTTGACAGTTCCCTTTTCATTCATTGTTATTTCTATGATTTTTTTTCGTTCATCATTTATCATTCATCTTCAAAAAATCTTTTCTTTCTAAATTGCTGAATACGTTCACATCCCTTCATGTGCGTTAAATACCATGTAGGTAAATCACTGTCTATATAAGTCCGTAGTGTAGAAATCTATCTGTGAACGCTGATGGAGCGGAAATAAGGCTTATAAATAAAACATTTGGGAAACTGTGTTTGTTTGTGGAAAGAAAAATTGGAAGAATACCATCTATATAAATCATTTTGCGGAGAATGAGGAAAGCCTTGAAGAAATATTGCCCAACGGGATACCCGCATCGATGCATTGGAGAATAGATACAGGGATAAGAACTTAATAATGGAATTATTATTAAGATGAAAGGGAAATAAATGGAGGGAGATAAAGAAGGATAAAGAAAAAGAAAGATTGAATGAAAGAAGGAATGAAAGGAAGATAAAAAGGAAGGAGGGAAAAAAGAAAAAAAGAAAGTAAGAAACAAAGAAAGAAGAAGAAGAAGAAGAAGAAGAAGAAGAAGAAGAAGAAGAAGAAGAAGAAGAAGAAGAAGAAGAAGAAGAAGAAAGAAGAAGAAGAAGAAGAAGAAGAAGAAGAAGAAGAAGAAGAAGAAGAAGAAGAAGAAGAAGAAGAAGAAGAAGAAGAAGAAGAAGAAGAAGAAGAAGTGATGATGATGACAAAATAACGTTTTAAGAAAATAAAAAAATGGAAAACGGAAGAAAGCTAGAGACAAAAGAGAACAAAAGACATTTAAGAAGTTAAAAGAAGAAAAAGAAGACGAAAGACAAAAGAAAAAGAAGACATTTAAAAAAGAAAAAAGTCATTTAAAAAAGACAAGAGAAGAAGACTAAAGAAGTAAACAAGGAAAGAATAAACAAGAAGACAAGGTGAGACTGACTAAAACAAAGAAGAAGGAAATTGAAGAAAATAAGAAAAGGAGAAAAGATGAAGAAGCTCATTAGTGGGAAAAAAAAGTATCAAAATTAATTTTAGTTATATATACAAAAAAAAAAAAAAATTTAAATAAATATAAAAAAATTAATTTTTTTTCTATTTCGTTTTCATTCAAATTTCCCAAAATAAAAATATTTATTTTAATTTTAAAATTGAATTTAAAAGAGCTATTAAGTTCATCCCAAATTTTTAGTTTTTATTACGAAAGTTTAATTAATTAATTATTTTTTATTCTGTATTCTTTTTTTAGTTCTAATATTTGAGTTTATTAATAATTTTAATCGTATTTTTAATTCAAAAGCAATTTTTCAATATATATATATATATATATATATATATATATATATATATATATATATATATATATATATAATATATATATATATAATATATATATATATATATATATATATATATATATATATATATATATATATATATATATATATATATATATATATATATATATATATATATATATATATATATATATATATATATATATATATATATATATATATATATATATATATATATATATATATATATATATATATATATATATATATATATATATATATATATATATATATATATATATATATATATATATATATATATATATATATATATATATATATATATATATATATATATATATATATATATATATATATATATATATATATATATATATATATATATATATATATATATATATATATATATATATATATATATATATATATATATATATAATATATTATATATAAACATGATTTTTTTAAATTGGCTCAAAATCATAGTTCCTTAATCTTCCACTCAACTATGGCATTTTCATTCGAAAATAAACTTCCTCTGTTTTTAATAATTTTTGTTTCTTTTCCTCGGGATTTTTCTTCGAAGGATCATATTATTTCTACTTTTAAACAAACCTCAAATAGGTTGTGAATTCTGATAGACTTTTGAATTTATTCACATCTCGTTCCTTGCTTGTCGTTCTCCCCTGTATGGAGTACGCCTCACATATGTTTAGGGAAATAGCACTGTAACAACTCTTCTTAAAATTGTGGTTTAGAGCATTTCGTCTTATCATTTCGCTTTTACTAATTCTCTCTAGTTTCTTTCTGCCCATCTAATTTTTTAGTTACGCTATTTACAATATATCTATTTTGACTGACTCCTATTCTTCTCAATTCTCTGGTACCATATTACGTCCTTTGTGAGAGCCGTGTGTGATATGCCTTTCTACCAGCCTCATCCTTTCTCTGTCCTACTCTCAGACCCCAGACTTAAGGACTATGTTCAGTCTTACATATAATCCACTGGTAAAGTAAATACACGCCCAGTTATTTTCCAACTTTCTTTCGATATACACAATTTCATCTAATTTGAATTGGGTCATATTGGCCTTTAATTTGGTATTAAAATTTTAATTTCATAATGTAATTTTGCTGGCTTTTTGCCTTTGTCAACTACAAGATATATATATATATATATATATATATATATATATATATATATATATATATTATATATATATATATATATATATATATATATATATATATATATATATATATATATATATATATATATATATATATATATATATATATATATATATATATATATATATATATATATATATATATATATATATATATATATATATATATATATATATATATATATATATATATATATATATATATATATATATATATATATAAATATATATATATATTTATATATATTTGAAGGATGGTTGGAACTTCTACTGGGGCTATGTTGCATTAAGCTAGTGTGCTCCTGGGTTACAGGAGCAACCTATCAGAGACGGGGAGGCAGCGTAACTCGATAGCAGAGTCTTCCGTACATTGTCTAATGGCGACGCTGTTGTCAATGGGTTCGAAACTTTAAAATGTTTAAAATTTTCTCTCTCTCTTCTCTCTCTCTCTCTCTATATATATATATATATATATATATATATATATATATATATTATATATATATATTATATATATATATATATATATATATATATACACTAAGAAGGCGTATGGTCCTGATGGTATTCCTCCTGCGGTTCTCAAAACTTGTGCTTCCGAGCTTGCACTTTGCCTTGGTAAACTATTTCGTCTTTGCCTTTCTACTTTGACCTTCCCTTCTTGCTGGAAACGTGAGCTCATTCAGCCTGTGCCGAAGAAGGGGACCCCTTCTCAATCCTCTAACTATCGTCCAATTTCTTTAACCTCCGTTCTTTCTATAGTTTTCGAATCTATCCTTAACAGGAAGATTTGGAAACATCTCAATTCTTCTAATCTTATCTCTGATCGCCAGTATGGTTTTCGTAAAGAACGTTCTACTGGTGATCTTTCCCTACTTTCTGACTCTTGGTCCTCCGCTCTCCGGGGTTTCGGTGAGTCTTTCGCTGTGGCGCTAGACATATCGAAAGCCTTCGATAGAGTCTGGCACAAAGCTTTGATTTCCAAACTTCCCTCTTTCGGGAATCTATTCTTCTCTCTAATTTCCTTTCCGGCCGTTCTATTGCAGCTGTTGTAGACGGCCACCGTTCATCCTTTAAATCTATAAATAGTGGTGTTCCTCAAGGATCTGTCCTATCCCCAACTCTTTTTCTAATTTTCATCAATGACCTTCTCTCTATTACTTCGTCTCTCCTATACACTCCTATGCCGATGACTCCACCCTTCATTATTCCTTTCAATTTGAAAGACGTCCCTCCCAACAGCAGTTGATAGATTCAAGAAGGATGGCCTTGGAGCAACTGACCTCTGATCTTTCTCGTATTTCAAATTGGAGCAGAGAAAACATGGTCGTTTTCAATGCCTCAAAAACTCAATTCCTCCATCTTTCTACTCGACACAATCTTCCACATAACTATGACATCTTCTTCGAAAACACTCAACTCAAACCTTCATCTGTTCTCAATATTCTCGGTGTTTCTTTTTCTCGTGATCTTTCTTGGAAAGATCACATTATTTCTCTCTCTAAACAAGCTTCTAAGAGGTTGGGTGTTCTGAGGCGCCTTCGTAAGTTTTTTTACGCCACCCCAGTTGCTTGCTCTGTATAGGGGTGTTGTTCGCCCCTGTATGGAGTACACCTCGCATATCTGGTGCTAGTTTCCACACACACAGCTCTTCTTGAAAAGGTGGAGTCTAGGGCTTTTCGTCTTATCAACTCTCCTGCTCTTACTAACTCTCTCCAATCTCTTTCTTCCCGTCGAATTGTTGCGTCACTCTCTCTATACTATCGCTATTACAACGGACATTGCTCTTCTGAACTCTCACGTCGCATACCTCCTCCATTGAGAAGGGCTCGTGCGAGACGACTTTCTACACAGTCTCATCTTTTCTCTGTCCAACTCTCCAAACCCAGACTTAACCGCTATGCTCACTCTTACATGTACTCTACTGGTAAAGTCTGGAACACACTCCCTTTTTCTGTTTTCCCAACTTCCCCCAATACTTTTAAACGATGTGTATCAGGTCACGTCGGCCATTAGCGACCCGATTTAAATTGCTCCCCAACTCTGGTGGATATTGGTAGGCCTCTGGCCTTTTCCCACCAGAGGAGACATAAAATATATGTATATATATATATATATATATATATATATATATATATATATATAATATATATATATATATATATATATATATATATATATATATATATATTCACAAGATTTCAATTGAAAATTTTTGAAGTACTTTTCAAAATGGCGGAAGAAAAGAGTGTCAATATTATTGTTATTCGTTTAACATTATTAAAGAAAAACAGATTATGGAAGAAGACTGAGGCTCAGTGATCCCCTTATAGAAACTTTTAAAGAAAATTGAGTAATAATAATAATAATAATAATAATAATAATAATAATAATAATAATAATAATAATAATAATAATAATAATAATAATAATAATAATAAATGTTTGTAATATTTATGTGAAAATATGCAAATAAGATATCAACATTATTTCAAAATATAATACAATGAAGTCTTCATTACAAATTGAAATTTTAAAAAGTTATTTTTATTAATAATAAAATTTAATAAACTCCAAATATTTGACGTTACATTGATTAAACTTTCCGTCTTATTCCCTCTTTAGACACATTTGTAGCAACTCGGAATAAGTCTCGAGTGTTGTAAACTGAATAAGCGAACTCGGTAAACCCTTCGAGATGAGGAACGAATATGTAATTGAGTTTATCAACTAATGAAAGATACGCTTCTGTGAGCAAAGGATTATTATTTGTGTACACATTTATGTTTTTAATAAAATTGTTATTGGCTACTTCGTTTGGTAAAGGGCACCTTTGTGTCGGCTTCCTATTGAGAGAGAGAGAGAGAGAGAGAGAGAGAGAGAGAGAGAGAGAGAGAGAGAGAGAAGAGAGAGACGGAGAGGTAGAGGGAGATAGAGAGAAGGAGGGAACATGAAAGAAAGTCAGGAGAGAAGGAGTAATTGAGACAGAGAAGAGAGATAAAATGGGAAAAAGAGAGACCTTCGTTAATAATGTTAATAACAGAAAGAGTGTTAATGTAGGTGTGTGTGTGTGTGTGTGTGAGAGAGAGAGAGAGAGAGAGTGAATAAGAGAGAGTGTTTCTCTCCTTTTAATTGTTTCTGCAATTGAAAAGGCAAGGACACATCGGCATCCAATTGCTATCAATTTGAAATCATTAAGTCGTCCAGTTTAATTGGTTCATTAACGTTCCAAACACAAGATTCGACAATTTGGGTTCATAATTAACCCATAATGGAGAGGAACATTGTGCTCGGAAACAGGTGAACAATGAAATTGGCGCAAGTATTGGCTCATCTCGGTGTTGTTTAATTATTATTATTATTATTATTATTATTATTATTATTATTATTATTATTATTATTATTATTATTATTATTGTTATTATTATTATTATTATTATTATTATTATTTTTTTATTATTATTGTTATTATTGTTATTAACATTATATATAGTTTCTTTAGTTTTTCAAAATAGAAATAGTAGTGTAATAATAATGCAATTGTTGTTGTAATTATTATTATTTTTATGATTTTATTATTATTATTATTATTATTATTATTATTATTATTATTATTATTATTATTATTATTATTATTATTATTATTATTATTATTATTATTATTATTATTATTACTGTCATTAATGTTGTTATTATTATTATTATTATTATTATTATTATATTATTTTATTATTATTATTATTATCATTATTATTTATTTCTTATTATTATTATTTAAAAAGTAATATTTTATTATTGATAATAATAATAAAAACAATAAATAAAAAAAAAATAATAAAAAAAAAAAAAATTATTATTATTATTATTATTTTAATTTTTTATTATTAAAATTATTATTATTATTATTATTATTATTATATTATTATTTATTATTATTATTATTATTATTATTATTATTATTATTAGTTTTTTCAGCATTTCAAAAATGAAATAATGGTTTTAAATAATAATTCATTAATACAGTTAAATTATTTTTTAAAAATATTATATTCCTTATTATTTTATTACTAATATTTATTATTGTTATTAATTTTTATTACTAAGATAAATATTATTATTATTATCCATTTTTTTTATAAAAGTATTATAATTATCCTTCAGCTTATTTGTGCCAAACATTGTAATTTCTTTTAAATATATTATTATTATTTTTATTATTATTATTATTATTATTGTTATTATTATTAGAGCTAATAACCAGTATGGTTCTGGTGGTGTCCTTTCTGTGGTTTTTAAAATTGTTCTTTTGAGCTTGAACCCTGCCTTGCACCTTATCCTTCCACTTCGAACTTTACTTTCTGCTGGAAGCTTAAGAAAAAATACTCCCCCCTCCACTCTCTAACAATCATCTTTAAACTTCAACTTCTGATCTTCCCAATGTTTCTGAATTCATCTTCAACGTGAAGATTTAAAGCTTTTTAATTAATTCTTATTATATTTTCTTCGTAAGGCAAACTCGACTAGGGATCATCTCGCTTTTCTTTCTGACTTTTAGTCTTCGGCTGCAGAATTTTGGTGTATATTTACTTATATATATATATATATATATATATATATATATATATATATATATATATATATATATATATATATATATATATATATATATATATATATATATATATAAAACACAATAATAGATTTCAAACGTCCATTGTCTCTTTGACTGTCTCACAGTGAAATTCCTTTCAAAATATTTTACAATTATTATTAACGCATCGTTAAAATTAAAGGTAATTTTAATATTTTTATCCTCTACTCTTTTTCATTTCCATAGCTCGCTGTTTACACTCTCACAAGCAGGAATTTGCTTTCCATAGACGTGGTTCTTTCATCTGAAATCATACTATTCAATTTTGGTATGGGGATATATGTAAAACCAAATTCCGGGTCCTTTACTGTGTACTTGTAATGTAAGAGTTTAAATATATAATTGTACAGACTGACATTTTATATATATATATATATATATATATATATATATATATATATATATATATATATATATATATATATATATATATATATATATATATATATATATATATATATATATATATATATATATATATATATATTTTTTAAGTAGGAATTATTATAATATAAATAATAATATATAATAATAATAATAATAATAATAATAATAATAATAATAATAATAATAATAATAATAATAATAATAATAATAATAATGAAACAGAGCAATGTACTGTACATACAACAGGAACATTCATTTAAATTTTTTTTTAAATTTATAAAAACAAAAAAACAAAAAAAACAAAAAAATAAAAATAAATACTATATTTCCCCATCCAATCATTTCTCTTTTTCACTTAAAAAAAAAAAAAAAAAAAAAAAAAACTAAGTCACTTTTCAGTAATTGCCAGTTTTCCTCTTTAAAAAAATATTGTCTTAATTGAATAGATTGCATTTTAATCCTTTTGTTAAGGGAGAATTTAACTACATAAATCGCATTAGGTTAGGTTAGGTTACATTAATTGAATATTAACCTAATTAATTTACTTTAATTAGGCTAAGTTAGGTTAGGTTAGGTTAAGTTAAATTAGATCAGGTTAGGTTAGGTTAATTATTAGATCAGGTTGGGTTAAATTAGATTAGGTTAAGTTAGGTTAGGTTAAGTCAATTTAGGTTAGGTTATGTTAGATTAGGTTAGGTTAGCCTAAGTTAGGTTAGGTTAAGTTATATTAGGTCAGGTAAAGTTAGGTTAGATTAGGTTAAGTTTCACATTCATTATCTTGTCCTAAATTTAATCTCTCTATTTTATAAATAATTATAATTATAATTTCCTAACTGTTAAAATTTTAATAAAATTTGATTAAAATTAATATTAATTAGTACAACCACATAGCAAAATAACCACTAAACCACTTAGCAATATATTCAGATAATTACATACCCTAAAGTTCATATAAATTATATAACAAAAATAACCACATAAATTTTTAACCACCTAACTACTTAATGATAAAACCACATAGTCACGTAGTTACATAAGCACATGGTCGCATTTCTACATAACTACATAAATATATAGCTACACAACTACATAACTACATAACTACATAGCTACATAATTACATAACATATTTCTACTTAACTATATAATTACATAGCTACATAATTACATAGCAAATCTCTACTTAACTACATAATTACATAGCTAAATAACTACATAACTACATAGATACATAACTACATAGCTATTTAACTACATAACTACATGAGGTGCATAACTATAAAAAAAAATCGACTACATAACTACAAAGATGATTCATTTAAGCATAAAGATTTATTTATAACTTTGACTAAAGAATTTTAAATCAAATTCATGAAAAAATATGAAAATAATAATAATAATAACAATATTTATAATAATAACTATAAGAATAAGAATAATATTAATTGCAGTAATAATAATGATATTAAACTCAAATCAAATCAAACTCATGAAAATATAATAATAATAATAATAATAATAAGAAACTAATAATAATATTAATAATAATAATAATAATAATAATAATAATAATAATAATATATTATATATAATATATATAATAAATAAAATATAATAATATATAAAATAAAATATAATAAATATAAAATATAATAATAATAATAATAATAATAATAATAATAATAATAATAATAATAATAATAATAATAATAATAATAATATTTAAATAATACACTCATTATTTCTTACTTTTTATTAAATTTTAATCTAAAAATTAAATACACCTATAAACGCTACAATTTTTTTTTATAAATAATAATATTTTTGTTAAATAGGCAAATGACGCCCCGAACGACTTGCTAAAAGATTAGTCAAACCTCATTAATTTTTGAGTCAAAATTAAGTGTTTTTGAATTCATCTGTAAAAATATCAGTGATAAATAGTTTTAGTATTATATATATATATATATATATATATATATATATATATATATATATATATATATATATATATATATATAATTAAAATCAATATTAACTACTATTTTCCATTGCAGCTCTGTATATACGATAAATTAGATAATTTTATGGTTGTTGGTGAGAGAGAGAGAGAGAGAGAGAGAGAGAGAGAGAGAGAGAGAGAGAGAGAGAGAGAGAGAGAGAGAGAGAGAGAGAGAGAGAGAGAGAGAGAGAATGAGAGAATACAGAGAGAGGAGAGAGTGGAGAGAGAGAGAGA
>SEYY01002869.1:50000-65000 GCA_009176605.1 Armadillidium nasatum | reverse complement strand
TAATATTATATAATATAAAATATATATATTATAATTTATATATAGTGTTTTATTAGTAATATAACATATAATATAATATATATAATATAGTCCGTGAAATAGTGAATGATGATATAAATATAATTATATTATTATTCTTTGTTGAAACAATGTGATCAGATAATTTTTAATTAAAATTCCAGTTGTAATTATATTTCATTATATAAAAAACAAAAAAAAAAAACAAAAAAAGAAAACAAAAAAAAACAAAAAACAAAACTAAAAACAATAAACAAAACAAAAAACAAAAACAAAAAAAAAACTTGCATACAACTCTTCTCTTCAATGTTATACTAAAAAGTAATATGTTAATAATACTTTTAAATTTATTAAGTAGTTTTCAAGTACAAGGAAATGACCCAAAGGAAGGTTCAAGTCAAGGATAAAATTCCATTCGTACACTGCAAAAATTGTCCTAACGAATCGTTGGAACAAATGGCAAAAATGTTACAGTAAAATTTTCAATATTGGAAAGACATGTTAAGCATAATAAAGTCGCTTCACCGATTTATTTTCAAATAAGATAACTGTAAAAATCTGTTGTGACATTTTTGCCACTTGTCCCAACGATTTGTTAGGACATTTTTTTGCAGTGTACTTATAATGTTAGTAAAAAGTAATCAAAGTGAAAGTCCCAACGAAAGTCCCAACGAATGGAGAAAAACTATTTTAAGTTTTTTGGGTAAAACCAATAAAAATTTTATCTCCAATAATTTAAAAATCTTCTAATAAGTTCCAATTTAAACTCTTACTGTAATAATTGTAAAATTCTTCTTTCCCTTCTCAGATTGGAAACGTTAAATTATTAAAAGTTTTTAAAAATTATATTTTTTCAATTATTATTTAAATTTTAATAAATAATGAAAAAGGAAATTAATGTCTTTAACTAAAAATAAATAAATAAAGAAATAAATAAAAGGAGAAGAATATAAAAATCTATCTATAATATATATATATATATATATATATATATATATATATATATATATATATATATATATATATATATATATATATATATATATATATATATATATATATATATATATATATATATATATATATATATATATATATATATATATATATATATATATATATATATATATATATATATATATATATATATATATATATATATATATATATATATATATATATATATATATATATATATATATATATATATATATATATATATATATATATATATATATATATATAACATAAACTTCAGTGCAGCATTAAAACCACCCAATTAATTAAACAGCTTCCCATCAAGTATTAAAACCACAAATAAATTACAAGTTGAACAATTTATCTAAGAAAGAAATTTAAATTTATTCTCAAATTTAAATTTATCGATTAATTTATCTTGCCTTTAATTATTAATATATATATATATACTATATATATATATATATATATATATATATATATATATATATATATATATATATATATATATATATATATATATATATATATATATATATATATATATATATATATATATATATATATATATATATATATATATATATATATATATATATATATATATATATATATATATATATATATATATATATATATATATATATATATATATATATATATATATATATATATATATATATATATATATATATATATATATATATATATATATATATATATATATATATATATATATATATATATATATATATATATATATATATATATATATATATATATATATATATATATATATATATAATTATATATATATATATATATATATATATATATATATATATATATATATATATATATATATATATATATATATATATATATATATATATATATATATATATATATATATATATATATATATATATATATATATATATATATATATATATATATATATATATATATATATATATATATATATATATATATATATATATATATATATATATATATATATATATATATATATATATATATATATATATATATATATATATATATATATATATATATATATATATATATATATATATATATATATATATATATATATATATATATATATATATATATATATATATATATATAAATAAATATATATATATATATATATATATATATATATATATATATATATATATATATATATATATATATATATATATATATATATATATATATATATATTTTAACCAAACTTTGCTGGTTCGTTAAGCAGCAAAATTACAATTCAGTTTTTTGTGAAGTGATTTAATCAACATTAAATTAATTAAATTATTATTATTATTATTATTATTATTATTATTATTATTATT
This sequence comes from Armadillidium nasatum, assembly GCA_009176605.1. Classification (NCBI taxonomy): domain Eukaryota; kingdom Metazoa; phylum Arthropoda; class Malacostraca; order Isopoda; family Armadillidiidae; genus Armadillidium; species Armadillidium nasatum. The sequence continues at coordinate 62,625 of SEYY01002869.1, read as the reverse complement.
ATTATTATTATTATTATTATTATTATTATTATTATTATTATTATTATTATTATTATTATTATTATTATTATTATTATTATTATTATCATTATTATTATTATTATTATTATTATTATTATTATTTATTTTCATCAAAATGATCATGAATATATTTATATATATATTGAAAATAATGAAATAATAGTAATAATAATAATGAAAATGATTATAATAATAATAATAATTATTATTATTACTATCATTATAATTATTATTGCAATATTAATATTAGCCTTATCATAATTATCGTTATGATTATTTTGATCATAATTATTATTATCAAAAATATTATTAGTATTAGCATTATTATCATTATCATTATTATTATTTTTATTATTATTTATTTTTATCATTATTATTATTATTACTACTACTAATGTTATTAATAATATCTTAAATGCCAACGATATAATCTAAAATAGGTTATTTAATATTTTGTATTTTCTTAAAGGAGAAGCAATCTGTTGAAGGTTATATATATATATATATATATATATATTATATATATATATATATATATATATATAATATATATATATATATATATATATATATATATATATATATATATATATATATATATATATATATATATATATATATATATATATATATATATATATATATATATATATATATATATATATATATATATATATATATATATATATATATATATATATATATATATATATATATATATATATATATATATATATATATATATATATATATATATATATATATATATATATATATATATATATATATATATATATATATATATATATATATATATATATATATATATATATATATATATATATATATATATATATATATATATATATATATATATATATATATATATATATATATATATACCCAGCTTATCAAAAATATGTTTACTAATAATAATAATCAAGTTCCTAAAAACTTATTTACAACCTTTTCGTGTTATCGAGAACAGTTTTATGTAAGCAAATGTTCTTATAATTCCTCTTTTTTTATACAAATGATTTATTCTATAAACAGGAATAGAGAGACATTTAATCTTATCGTCTTCAAAACCAGCTTAAAAATATGTCCTAAAACTTCAATAAATTCCCCATAACTGATAGTGAAAGAAAAGGAGAAGCTATTATAAGAGAAAGAGAGAGACAGAGAGACAGACAGACAGACAGAAGACAGAGAGACAGAGTAAGAGAAAGTGGGAGAGAGAGGGAGGAGAGAGAGAAAATGAGAGCGAGAGAGAGAAAAAAAGACAGACAGACAGAAAGAGACAGAAAGAGAGAAAGGGAGAGAGATAGAGAGAGAGGGAGAGAGAGAAAAAGAGAGAGTGAGAGAGAGCGAGAGAGAGAGAGGGAGAGAGAGTGTGTTTTTTTTTCGTTTTTTTTAACTCAGCCCTTTATCTTTCAAAGGTAATTTTTAGAGTTTGGTAAAAATTGAACTTGATTTAGCTTGAAATAAACTCTTGACTTCTTTTTATCAAGAGCATCAAAATTCTCCATATTTTGTGCCGAATTTTCAGATTAAAAAAAAAAAAAATAATAATGTTTAAATGCATAAATTTGAATTTTAAATAGTCTCTTAACTAAATCTCTTTGAATGCTTAAAAATATTTCGGAAACGCACACATACGCGCAATCTAAATACGAACACAGAAACAAACGTATATATATATATATATATATATATATATATATATATATATATATATATATATATATATATATATATATATATATATATATATATATATATATATATATATATATATATATATATATATATATATATATATATATATATATATATATATATATATATATATATATATATATATATATATATATATATATATATATATATATATATATATATATATATATATATATATATATATATATATATATATATATATATATATATATATATATATATATATATATATATATATATATGATACTTTTTGTGGGTGTGTTCACGTGTACAGTTCGATGTGAAATGGCATACTTACAATCAAAGTTTTCGTAAGTTAATCACTTCGTTAATCTGATTTCTTCCTTTATGAAAGAGAGAGAGAGAGAGAGAGAGAGAGAGAGAGAGAGAGAGAGAGAGAGAGAGAGAGAGAGAGAGAGAGAGAGAGAGAGAGAGAGAGAGAGAGAGAGGCACACACACACATACAAACAGAGAGAGAGAGAGAAATTAAAAATATTCATAAAAAGGTAAAGCTTTTTTTTATGTAGATATTTCGGTGACTTATTCTGTAATGAAAAGGTTATAAAACGTCACTGAAGACATTTCTTTAAATGTCTTCTGAAAATCACATTTAAACTTATAAAATCTGAAATGACATTTCTGAGAAGTGCTTCGAACGACGTCATTTGATAAGTCATTTGAAATGACATTGAATATATCAAATGAATCCAGGACCTTCTAATTATCAATTTTAGATAGCTTTGAATAAGCAAGACTGGTAATTAAAATCATCGATTTCTATATATATATATATATATATATATATATATATATATATATATATATATATATATATATATATATATATATATATATATATATATATATATATATAGATATATATATATATATATATATATATATATATATATATATATATATATATATATATATATATATATATATATATATATATATATATATATATATATATATATATATATATATATATATATATATATATATATATATATATATATATATATATATATATATATATATATATATATATATATATATATATATATATATATATATATATATATATATATATATATATATATATATATATATATATATATATATATTGTTTTTTATAGCTAAAATAACCAAAACTAATTTAAATTAAATTTTCTTCTGAAATCTTCTACTATATTAACAGTACCAAAAGAAACCCTACCCTGTATATGAAATTACCTTTTATGGAGAGAATGAGCTGTGAAATTGAATGCAGAATTAAATACATATTAAAAACATATTATCCTCAGTTTAAATTCAAATTTGTATTTTCGAATGAAAATAAAATTGGAAGATTTTTCAAAGTTAAAGAAAACTTCCCTTACCTTTACGCTTATCAGTGGTATACAAACACAAGTACTGTGGTTGTGATGTCACTAACATAGCAAAAACTACACGAAGTCTTTCTGTTCGCATTTCTAAGCATAAAGGTATCTCTTAGAGAACTTTGGAACATTTGTATCATTTCAAATATTTGGCCATTAACGTTGACCGTCATCTGACCCACTGTGCCACGTGAGAAGCTGGTGGGTCATACCCTGTTTTTTTTATCGAATTAGCGACATTTTTACGGCACTGTGCAGTGGAAAACGTTAAAAACGCTTGGTCTGGCAGAGTCGCCACTTTTTTTGAAGAAAAAAACATTTCGATTTTTTTTCTTTAAATTTTACAAACTTCAAAGAAAATGTTTGAATTATAAAAATCTTCGGTTTCTTCCCGATCAATTTCGTCGTTTTCAATCGAAAAATGGTGGGAAAAAATTTATTTTTGTATAAAAATATGGCGTGACCTCCCGGTGGATCACATGGTACCTGAGGCTAGCCATCACTCCAGCACTGAGGGGAAGAAAAAATTATAACATTGAGGCAATCAACGTGTTTTAACTCTCATTCTCTTCAAAAGGATCATCCTACACAGGATTCAAATTTTATAATATTGGACTCTAATTGGGAACCTGACCTCAATTTTTTAGAATCCTTATTTATTTGGCATTGCTCTTCAAATTCGAATAAAAATTTACATTCAGAAAATATTTTGGTACTGAAGTAGAATTTTGTAATTTGGTCGTACTTTTTACAATTTATTTATATATAATAATTTCCATTAAAATATTTATTGATTTAACTTTTATGTAATATACTATATATATATATATATATATATATATATATATATATATATATATATATATATATATATATATATATATATATATATATATATATATATATATATATATATATATATATATATATTAAAAGTTCACATTCCTTGAGGAAAGCAACTAGATAAATTCTATTTAGGATCAGCAAGCGAGGTCGAACTAGCGCAAACAACACGTGAGTCAATCAATATATATATATATATATATATATATATATATATATATATATATATATATATATATATATATATATATATATATATATATATATATATATATATATTATATATATATATATATATATATATATATATATATATATATATATATATATATATATATCTTTTCTGCCCGTTGAATTGTTGCGTCACTCTCTTTATATATGCAACGGACATACTCTCTCGTATACCTCCTCCATTGAGAAGATGCGACAATACACAGTCTCATCCTTTCTCTGTCCAACTCTCAGACCCCGGACTTAACCATATCAATCTTACATATACTGTAGTTTGGAACACACTCCTTTATCTGTTTCCCAACTTCCTTTATATAAACATATATAATATGGAATTTGGTAGGCCTCGGCCTTGCCCACCGATATATATATATATATATATATATATATATATATATATATATATATATATATATATATATATATATATATATATATATATATATATATTATATTTTATTATATATATATATATATATATATATATATAATATATATATATATATATATATATATATATATATATATATATATATATATATATATATATATATATATATATATATATATATATATATATATATATATATATATATATATATATATATATATATATATATATATATATATATATATATATATATATATATATATATATATATATATATATATATATATATATATATATATATATATATATATATATATATATATATATATATAACCTAAATTCGATGTTCTGTGGCTTAAAATCTTTCTTCCTACCACTACAGTAGTCTTGTGCTTCTGCTACTGTTTTCTCAATTGAATATATTTGTCTTACTTTTTAGAGTATTTAACTACTTCTCACGAGACTGCTACATCTTCACATTCAAAATCTAAGGTCCTTTATTTGGGGTATTTCAATGTACACAACACTGAGTGGTTTGGTTACTCTCATACTGATCCAGGAGGGAAGGAAACCGAATCATTGCCGGATTTCATTTCTCCAACAGTGCTAAAGGAGTGTGTTTCTAAGCTGGCTTCTTCCCTCCCTCTTTTCCTGGTTCAACCTTTCTCTCTGCTTCAATGCTAGTACTTTCCTTCAGTGTTGGAAACACTCAATTGTCCAACACATTCCGAAGATGGGTAATCTCTCTGATCCTTCTAACTATTGTCCTATAACTCTCATGTGTATTCTGTCTGAGATCTTTTAAACCCTTCCCAACTCTCATTTCTTGGATTTTATATATATATAGAATCCCATTCCCTTTTTTCCGATCATCAGCATGGCTTTCGGCGCTGGAGGTCTACTGGTGATATACTTTCTTATCTCATAGATTTATAATCTTCTGCCCTTAGGGACCTTGGGGAAAGTTGTGTGGTGGATCTTGACATATCTAAGATATTTGACCGAGTACGGCATGCGTCACTGCTTTCCAAGCTCACCTCCTTTCTTTGCTTACTCATGTATAATTGTCATTTTAATCGTTCCAGCCATCAGAGTATATATATACTTAATCAATTTATGGAATTCTCTTCCATCTTCTGTTTCCTGCAGATTTTAAAGCCCACTTCTTTGCTCACTTGAAAAATGTACGTTAGTTGAAAGTGTGTTTTTTTTTCATTATTTTATTACTTTAACACCTCCTCCTTGAATATTAGGGCTCTAACCGTGAGCGGTGGTGATGTATGCAAGAAAAAAATTGTAGTAAAAGGTCAAGGTGTACATAGAACTGCACAGAGAATATATGAGACTGTGTGGAAGGACGAGTTCCAAGAGTTCTACTAAAATAGTTGCATGACTAGAGAGTTCCGAACAACGTCCTTGAAATAAAGGTTGTACAAGAATTGTGATCTAGCAATTCTACGAAAAGTAAGAGATTAGAAAGTTCGTGTGATTTCGATAAGTCGAAAAGTCTTAGATTTAGAATATCAAGGAGAGTAGTGTGTGTGTGGAACCACCGAAGATATGCAATAATCCCCCAAAAAAAGTGCTAAAGAAACCCCTGTACAATCTAATGTGTTAAAAAGATCGGGATGTTCTTAGAACACTAAATCTTTTAAGAGCTTGTTTAGTGAGAAAGAAATAGTATAATTTTCCTGATGCTTATCAAGCGTTTGAATTCGTTTGAAGGAGTCTGGTCCTGTTTTAAATTATGGCTTTGGAACATCATTAGTCAGATTTACAGAAGCCTTAAAAAATTGCTACTTTTGAAATCGTCAATCTTGGTCAGACTTCAAAAGTACTTTGTTTACAAAAATATTTAGAGTTTAATATCGCATATATCGTTGTATATGGGAACTACCATAATAATAATAATAATAATAATAATAATAATAATAATAATAATAATAATAATAATAATAATAATAATAATAATAATAATAATAATAATAACAATAATAATAATAATAATAATAATAATAATAATAATAATAATAATAATAATAATAATAATAATAATAATAATAATAATAATAATAATAATAATAATAATAATAATAATAATAAAATTTCCTTATTTATGTATCCCTATGAAATCACACGTCTGTAAAATACAAAAATTCTTTGACAATGAATGTTGATTGGTCATAGAATTGTCTTATTTTCACAAGGTTTGAACTTTATTTTTAAGAAATTAGGGTTGAGCAAACACTTGTAAGTCGCTGTTTGAGGAACTTTTTAAAAATCGCAGAAAACGCAACTTTCTTTTTCGAAAAGGTCAACCAGAAATGGGAAATAAATTTCTAGAATTATAAGAACAGAAAAATGATTGAGTTATTTTTTTTCTGATGATGTGTGCAATTGTGTGGAAGTTTACGTCATGTTGATAAATAAATAAACTGAGTTCTTGAGGGATTGTAGACAACCCCAGTTAATGATATGAGAAAGAATAGAAGTCAGTTACCTAAAGCAGTTGGACACTTGGACACTTGGACAACACTTGGACACTTGGACACTTGGACACTTGGACACTTGGACACTTGGACACTTGAACACTTGGACACTTGGACACTTGGACACTTGAACACTTGGACACTTGGACACTTGAACACTTGAACACTTGAACACTTGGACACTTGGACACTTGGACACTTGGACACTTGAACACTTGGACACTTGGACACTTGGACACTTGGACACTTGGACACTTGGACACTTGGACACATGAATACTTGGACACTTGGACACTTGCGCACTTGTACACTTGCATGCTTAAACACTAGGAGTCTTGAACACTTTGACACTTGGACACTTCGACACTTGTGCACTTTAATACTTGAATATTTGAAAACTTGAACACTTGCAAAGTAGAACATTTTCAAAAGTCATGTACCAGATCATGCCTCTGATTTCAGAATACTTAATTAACGTTCTTTATTAATATGTATTTACATTCTAGATTTTTATGAAAATTAAGTCATATCTTGAAATAAAATATCTTTGGTTTTTATTAGCAAAATTTTTAATAAATCAATCAAATCTGTTTCTACCAAGGTTTTTATTTTATTTTTCGTTTTTTTTTACAAACGAAAATTCAAACCATATCAACCACCAGAGTACTTACCAACTAGACTTTCATTTTTAAATCCAAATAATAAAAGGAATCTGAAGAATCTTTTTTTTTTATGCAAAATTTTGACTCATTTTTAAATTTGAAGGACAACTTCAATTTTTATATTCAAAATCTTTGGAAATTCATTTATATTGCAGAATTTTTAAGTCCCGTTTTTGTGAATTGTGAACAATTTTTTGTGGGAAAATATGTTCCAACTTTTTTTTTTTTTTTTTTTTTTTTTTTTTTTTTTTTTTTTTTTTTTTTTTTTTTTTTTTTTTAGACATCAAAAAAATTACTTTATACTCTTTTAACAAAGTTTATTTATAAAAAGATGAAAGAGAATGAATCACAAAGCCAAAAGATTTTAGTAAAAAAATGAAAAAACGAGATTTACAAATATATACGGGCATATATATATATATATATATATATATATATATATATATATATATATATATATATATATATATATATATATATATATATATATATATATATATATATATATATATATATATATATATATATATATATATATATATATATATATATATATATATATATATATATATATATATATATATATATATATATATATATATATATATATATATATATATATATATATATATATATATATATATATATATATATATATATATATATATATATATATATATATATATATATATATATATATATATATATATATATATATATATATATATATATATATATATATATATATATATATATATATATATATATATATATATATATATATTATATATATATATATATATATATATATATATATATATATATATATATATATATATATATATATATATATATATATATATATATATATATATATATATATATATATATATATATATATATATATATATATATATATATATATATATATATATATATATATATATATATATATATATATATATATATATATATATATATATATATATATATATATATATATATATATATATATATATATATATATATATATATATATATATATATATATATATTACCATTTTAATTTTTACCGTGGCTCAAACGGTAAAGTGATTGACTCACGTGCTTGAGGGCGCCGGTTCGATCCCACTTGGGATCCTAGGTATATACTACCTAGAAAAGTTCCTCTCCTCGAATAGGGCAATGCCCGTGAGATGTGAACTTTTTATTAAAAAAAAAAAAAAAAAAAAAAAAATATCTATAATATAATATATATATATATATATATATATATATATATATATATATATATATATATATATATATATATATATATATATATATATATATATATATATATATATATATATATATATATATATATATATATATATACAGGAAATCCAATTCGCTCTAGGCCCCAGATATATACTTATAGATATCAAAATATTGGTCATAAATTAATAAATTTTTTACGAAAAAAAACCTTGGTATGTGAGAAGCAAGGTAGAATCATAAGAGGTCCATACCATTTGCCACTTGTATGTACAAAAATTAGTCATTGTTTGAAAATCGGGTTATTTCCAAGGGACTTTGTCGGTAACCTTCAGTAAGATGGAAAATCGCATACAGGCATCCTTTTCATTCTAATGGCGATCACTGTCCAACACTTGTGATGACAGAACGATTCTCACGTATTATTATTTAAAGACAGATAATTAAGTTACAACAATTTGGAAGGAACAGCAGGATTCACGAAGAAAATCACAAAGATGGAATATTTATGGTGTAATTTAACATTAACAAATTGCAAAGCAATTAGTAAAAACAACAAAATCTTTAATCATCAATGTGTAATAATCCTCTGGCTCTCCGTACTTCTTCAAACCGTTATGCCATTGACGAAACGATCCAAGAGTTAGTGTCTTTCAAAATATTATATCCCTTTTCACCCCAATCAACTCACCTCAAACTTCTTGAGTGTTGACGGAACATGTGCCTGGGCTCTGTCACACCTCCCCCAGCATGTCCTAAACATGTTCTATGGGATTCAAATTTAGTTTTTCCCATTCACAAGCAGGAAGTGCATTCCCACTTCCTCGAAGAACTGGTGAAAGACCGCTGCAGTGTCCTACCTGATATTTCTATAGAATAATAAAAATGAAAGCACAGAAGGCGCTACCTATACCTGAAGGAAGTAGTTCACATCCATTTTGGCCGTTAAGGTCCCTCTGTCTAGTATACGCAACTTCGTGCTGGTTTTCAAACTTATATTGATTTACACCATCACAGAGCTGCCTCCGAAAAGGGCCCAATTACCTAAAATGAATTATATATATATATATATATATATATATATATATATATATATATATATATATATATATATATATATATATATATATATATATATATATATATATTTCTGGTGGCAAAAGGCCAAAGGCCCTTCTAGTTTCCTCCAGAGTTGGAAAAATGTCAAAATCAGAGTACAGTTAAAAGTCGACATACTCCGTCCGATACACGGCGTTTGAAGGTGTGCATGTCAAAAGAAGTTGGAAAAATGGATAGAGTGCGTTTTAGACTTTACCAGTAGAGTACATGAAAGATTGAGCATAGCGTTTAAGTCTGGAGTTATAGAGTTGGACAGAGAAAGGATGAGACCCTGTAGAAAGAATTGTTTCGCGAGCCCTTCTCAGTGGCAGAGGTATGCGATGGGAGAGTTCTGAAGGGCAAATAGTGAAAGTATAGAGAGAGAGTAACGCAACAACTCGGCAGTAGAATGAAACTGCAGAGAGTTAGTTAGAGTGAAGAAGTTGATAAAACAAAAAGCACTAGACTGAACCTTTTCAAGCAGAGTTGTATGAGTGGAACCATCCAAGATGTGTGAGGCATACTCCATACAGGTTCGAAAAATCCCTCTAAAACGAGCAAGCAAAAAAGGTGGCGTGAAGATATAATATATATATTATATATATATATATTATATATATATATATATATATATATATATATATATATATATATATATATATATATATATATATATATATATATATATATATATATATATATATATATATATATATATATATATATATATATATATATATATATATATTATATATATATATATATATATATATATATATATATATATATATATATATATATATATATATATATATATATATATATATATATATATATATATATATATATATATATATATATATATATATATATATATATATATATATATATATATATATATATATATATATATATATATATATATATATATATATATATATATATATATATATATATATATATATATATATATATATATATATATATATATATATATATATATATATATATATATATATATATATATATATATATATATATATATATATATATAAAGTTTTTACCCAATTACAGCAATTAGAAGGAAGCAAATAATAAAAATAATGATTTTTTTTTTCAGACAAATAATGAAAGATTTTCCTTTAAAGAATTCTTGGAAAAAAAATATAAAGAAATTCTTCCTTTTAATTAATAGAAAATTCCAAGAACAAAAAATTAAATTTGAAAAACAATAAAATAAAATGAAACAATTAAAAACAAATTATAATTTATAAAGTAAAAGTTTAAATTCAACTTATGAAATAGAAAATTAACTAAAATGGAAGGGTATATATATATATATATATATATATATATATATATATATATATATATATATATATATATATATATATATATATATATATATATATATATATATATATATATATATATATATATATATATATATATATATATATTAGGGAATTTAAAAACTATTAAAAACTATTAAAAAGTGTGTAATATATAATTAAAAAAATAAATAAAAATTAATAAATTTATTTACTAAAGGAATAAAAATTGATAGAAAAATAAAGGCTCTTTGCTTTAAAAATATTTTGAAACAGTATTCTTCATGAAATTAAAAATAAATAAATAAATAAATAAATAAATAAAAAAAAAATAAATAAATAAATAAATACAATAGGTAAACAATTGCTTTTCAGTTTGAAATTAATTTTTTTTTTTTTTTTAGGAAAGAAAAAAAAATAAAGAAATTAAAAAATAATCTTTTTGATCATTTTTGATACTAAAAACGTAACATTTTTTTTTTTTTTTTTTAAAGGAAAAAATAAAATATGACTTTTAAAAGTTTTATTTTGAAGGGGAAAATCCCATGAAGAAAATTCAAATGTTTTCCCTTTTTCCTTCAAAACTTTCTTATTTTTATTCCAATTTTCTTTCCAATTTCTCCAATTTACCTTCCTTCAAGAAAGAAATTTCCTTCGTTGTGTCTATGTATATATTATTGCTTTCAATTTTTAAATTGTGTTTTCTTGTATGGTTTTCATAAAAATTAGCATACCAGTTCTGGATTGTTAAATTTTTAATTTAGGCCTAGCAAACCGACGACAGAAATACCTGCAAGTGGACTTGCTTCCTGATTCTTTTTTTTTTTTTTTGCCGAATCCTTCCCTTCTCCGACTCTCTCACTTTCAAACATCGACTCCTGAAGTCCTGGTCTGACTCCGACTCCAGATACTTGAATTATACTGTAAAAGGAAAAAAAATAATAATAAATATTGTTTCGCTCCAGCTCCGGCTCCAGAATCAGCTCCGGCTTCAGCTCCAGCTCCAGCTCCTACTTCGACTCCAGATTCAGCTCCGGCTCCAGCTCCGTCTTCAGCTCCGGCTCCAGCTTCATCTCCAGCTCAGTTTTCAGCTCCAGCTCCAGCTCCAGCTTCAGCTCCGGTTCCAGCTCCAGTTCCGACTCCGACTTCGACTTTAATACAGGTTTGATGAATCAAAAAT